>JAQFZP010000049.1:0-76387 GCA_034695745.1 Geophilus truncorum | reverse complement strand
GAGCGTTCCGTTCGAATTTCGTGAAAATCGGCCCGCAAATAACCGAGCCTATCGATGCACACACACACACACACACACACATACACACAGACAGGCGCGCGCATACTAAGGATTATGTATTTAGATTAATTAAACTGAATTTTGCTGTTGAGCACTAGCGACATCTACATTTAAAATTAAAAATCAGCAAAAATGTAAAGCTTTGTTCTTAATATTTTATATCTTGCTCACACTTGCATTCACACTTGCACTTAACCTAACGTCTTAATTCAGCCAAATAGCAAAGGTTTTTGCAAACGCAAAGGTAAATTCTAACCAATCAAGTTAAAGACCGCCATCTTTAATCTATTGGCTGAATTAAGACGTTAAGTTAAGTCTTGGACTAATAATGTATTATTAGTCCAAGGTTAAGTCATTAAGTGTGAATCCACCTTAAGACTTTTTCAAGGAAAAATTTAGAAATTGTGTCTTACTTTGACTAATTGTTTTTGTAATTTGTGTTTTATTTTGAATTTGTAATTTTACCTATGACTTTACCTGATCTTCTCAGCGATTACCACATTGATTTATTAAGAATCTTGATTTATCCTAGTGGCAAAATCGACTGTTATCTTATTTCATATCGCCACTAGATGTGGCTAGTGACAAGCCTAGATCTATTGGCTTTATTTGTTTGAGTGGGTGAATCACGTGTACCATGACGGATTAGGTTAAATTGAAAATATATTATGGTAAGTGAGTGGTTAGATAAATTGAATGTAATTAACTCTTATTAATGCTTATCCTACATAGTTGCATTTTACAAATATTTAATTTTACCACAAATGACGTAAAATGAAAAGTTACATTTGAGAAAAATTAAAAAATAACTTTAGCAATTTAATCCCTTGGCATTATATAAACGTGATAAACTAAGCAAACACTAGATGATTTATTAATGGATTAAAATTATGTCAGTTTTTAAACTTGTATTAATAGCATCATATCTTGAACAGTTTTTATGTAAGTGACAAATTTTAGCTTCCAGAAGTCCTGTGAAGCATCAGTTTGATTTGACATTTGAAAGATGAGAAAAGTAAATTTGATTCTACTTTTTTTTTGCTTGCTTCGGACATCAGTTTAGTAGAAGCATAGCCAACTTTGCTTGTTTAATAATTCAAGTATAGATGAGCACTGTAGGTATGTGACGTGCACAGTTGTAATTTCAGCTTAGTCTTTGATCTCACACTGTGACATTGAGCTGGAGTTCTTATGCTGCACTTGACTTATGTTGGTCTGAAATTGGATTTATGATTCGTTCTTAGACTTCTAAATTATTCCCTTTAGCTTTAGAAATCAATAGTGTTTAAATTGGTTCATAAAATTTCAATAAAATAAAACTGAGTACAAATACTAACTTGTAAATTATTTTTATTTTCAGCTTTCAGTGACATCATGCCATCATGTCTGGAAAAATTATTGCCACTAGATGGCAGGCAAAAGGCTATTAAGACCTTATGCCATCTCCGTACTTTTTCCCCTTTACTCGACTTAGTCATTTTTGAGTACGGACATTGGCGAAACAGCATGCCGCGTTCGGGTCACCGAAGGCGGCATGATCGATACACAATCTTTGTACATTTTTTCCCTGCTCGACTTACAAGGACTTAGAATTTTTTCAGGACTTTGGCTAAAAGTCCCTAACAAAAATTTAGAAATTTTGTAACAACAAGCCTCTGGTAACAACCGAAAAAAAACAAAACCCAGAAAAATAAAAAGCCAATACCGGTATCGCGAGAAAATTTGCCGGTTAACCAAACAAGACTGAAAGAAAAATGAGAATCTCAAATCCTGTCAAAGCTAGAAATGAAAATAAAGAAATGAAAAATGGAGGAACAGATAGCCACTAGCAAGAACGCCAGTAGCCATTTAGAGTGAGGCAATAAATTAACAACATTTGTTACAAATGTTGCCAATACTTAGTTGGCTATTCATGAGATTCTCATTTCTTAGTTTACTTACAGCTCAAACTCAAACTTAACTTGAATGAAACTTTTGACAAATGTTGCATTCACACCACATTTAGAATAATAAAATGATTCATGTGCTTTTGCCTTTTATTAATGCCACAAAACATTTTTTCCAAGCAAAACCCGTTGGGTTGCATCACTCATGTTCTTTTTATTGAGGTGAGAACAAGGAAATCTACAGCAAAAAAAAAAACAACATAACATTGCAGCAAAGCCTACTTATAATTCTTCCACCAACATTAAATTGACATAAACTTTCATACAAACAAAACAAAAAAATAGCCTATGGTTACTTTTACTACATGCAACTCAAGGCATTGATGTTCATTTTTTAGTACAGAGCTTATGTCACTGGAAGTGCTAAGATTTACACTCCCTCTTGTTAATTGCCATCTTCACTCATTACAAATCACTGCAAAAGTAACTATAACTCCAAGGGGTTTTCTGCTGTGTGCATACACAAGACAGGTGCATAAAAAAATGAGCTGAGAAACTACAAACGCCTGAAGGTAATTGTGAAATATAGTCTGAATGCTGCGAGATATGTGAATGCAATAAATCAGAGCACATTATAGTAAGTTGAAGATTAAAGTGGCGTAAATCACACCCTTGTTTCAATTTAAGATATATTTAAAAAAAATTTCATAAATAAATATTTTTTTTTACACTTTATATTTATCTAAACGCGTTGGGGCTGTGTTAATTTAGGCGCTAGGGTTTTATTTAAGAAAGACGTTAATATTAATTTAATCGCTTCAAGAAGAAGCAATAATTAGGAAATTAATCATTAGATTACATTTTATTAGGCCTGGATTATCTAAGGTATTTAAAAGAGGGTTTCTATTGGCTCCGTGTATGGAATGATTTAATACACCGCGATCTTTTTAGGGAAGATGGATGAGCAACAATTTGAGGTGAAAAATTATCGTACAAGGAAAAAAAGAAGGAACACGAGGAAAAATGCTTCTATTCAATAATAGATTATGTATCGTTTATATAAATGGCGGGAAGGGAAGGAGATGCGGCCACAACACAATATAATCGCATTTCGTCATTAATAACGTGATGCACAGCGTGCTTTAACTTAGTTTTAATTTGAAAATTGTTATGACTTGAAGAGAAATCGATTGATATAACATTTGACGTGTTTTTAAAGGCGTGCATAAGATGTGCGGGGAAAATATGGAAAAATTAATGAAAGTATGCAGTAAAAAAAAGATTTATCGATTTTCAATGTAATTTTGGATGAATATTTGGAAAAGAAATAAAAAATGAGGGATTATAAAATGAAAAAAATATTTTGCCGAGATTGGAATTTTTTGAGGAAATTATGATGAATCAATATAAGGTGGCGAACAAGGGACATATAAATGAAAATAAATTTCAGATGGAAATGGTATGCAGGGAAGTTGAATTTAGGGCTTATCTCGCTGAGTCGCAGCTCATTAATTTTGAATTACATATGTGTACATAGCTTTGATTTTTTTCTTTTAAATTTATTAATAACTTACGACGCTTCTTTAGTCACTTGTGACTTGCATAATGTATGCTAATATTGATCTAATTCACAAAAATCAACATGCAATTTTTTTTTTAATATACTGTATATATGTATAATTTTTTTTTTTTGTTTAATGTTTGAATTGTCGAACTTTGAGAACTGAAGATAAAAATGCTAAGATAGTGTAATTCGATGAAAAATTAATCTTTTATATTTTCATTCACTGCATCTCTACATATTTAATTTTTTGATTCCAGTAATGCTTGAGAAAATCACATTAGACGCACATACTTTTGTGTTGCAAATTTTAAAACTTAGGGTATTGCCATGTCATTAAAGTCGTCTTAGGTTGCAAAGAGGTTGAAGGGCTCTTAAAAATCCGTCTTGCTAAGGTGTAAAATTTCCATCAGTTTGGCAAACTTTGTTTTATAAGTCAGGGGAGGCTTTAGTCTGTCATCGGCAATACAACTTTAAGGGATATTATACATTAACGAGTTAGGTACTGTCGAAATTTTTGTCAAAGTGCTCGTTTGAAATTTAATGTTAAAATTGTCGTACACATTTAGTCATTCACAACGTAATGAAATAAATTTTGCATGAAATTTCAATTCGTGAGTAGAATTCGCTATTCCGGGGGTCTAAAACCTGAAGTTCCGAAATGCGATTTGCTCTAACTCTAAATAGATGTTAATTAGCTCGCAATTTGCAGTGCGTTTTATTAAATGCCTGGCTAAGCGAGAACTATTTACTTGAATTTACCTAGGGATTCACGGCCGTAACTCATATTTGTTTGGCAATTGCCGATTCCCATGATTTACGTGAGAAATTTGAATTTAAATGGGTTAATAATAGATGGATCGGACGATAATTTATAAATCATCAATTTTAATACAGTCTAACCCCCATATAACGAAGCTCAAGGGACCGAAAAATTCGTTCGTTATAACGAGGATTTTATTGTAAGCGAGTTCGTTATAACGAGGTTTGACTGTATTAATGAGTTGTTACATCAAATATTGATTGTTCCTTTCGCCAATGTTGATTGCTCTCTTATCTTTGACACGTTAAAAATCAATCATTTTGGCTTTGGATAAATGTCTAATAGAGATTTGTTTTGACTTTCATAAACACTAAGAAGAAAATAAAAATGAAGTTAGACAAGCGAAGGGCTTTCAATGGTAAATAACTGAAGGATTGTAATTGAAAGAGAGACAATTGTATCATTATACAGTGTTTACTTTGTGTCTTTGCAGCTCAAGTAGTCCAGATGTTCTAGAGATTGCAGTGTGTCAGTCTTTTTGCTAATTACAAATGTTCAAAAGATTTGTATTAACACAGAAGGTAAAATGACTTAAAGGCGAAACCGGCCATATATACAGTACGGTGACTGGTCTTCAACAAGATTCAGCGATAACCAACAAAATAAATATTAACAAATAAAAGTTATTACAGAAATGAGAAAAAATGACCAGAAGACACTATATAGTTCAACTGCAGGGAAGCCCACTTGCAATGCGTGTCCAGTGTCGACAGCGAATAATCACATTGCCCCTCTTCGCTGTAATAAAAACAGGTCAAACTGTAAACTTTAAAGGTAAGCAGTGATAAGTTTGTTTAAAGGATGAAAACAATCTGTTCTCCTGATAGAATAAAAGCTTAGTAGTGTTTTTACAGTGCCCAATTCCAATTTCCATTGAATTTGAGCCGTTCGCAGTCCGAGGGGACAGATGCTTTTTGGCTATGTTGTACCAGATGTAATTCTGGTTGACACTTCTCCTTAGGGTGTGTTTCCAGACGGTATAATGGCTGTCATGTTTATAGTAGGAAAACAACATTTTTCTCTATAATGCCTTCTACCTGTCCAATTTATTTGCACTTAAAACGAGGGTTTCAGTTTTATGCCAAAAGAAAAGGAGCAATAACACTTTTTTTTCTTACAGGCTTAAAGAAGAGAATAAATTGTCCCAAATTAACTGACTTCGCTTTGATTTACTCAATTTTAAAACCCGGGATGTGTATTAAAATAATTTTGATACTAATACCATTATCACCAATACATCAGTTTTATAAAATATCAATACCAATATCAAAATACCAATACCTATTGATATTAGTGTAAAATACTGATTCCAATACCAATACTTTAAATTATATTGAAATTTTTTCGATACCAATACCGATACTCTAAATCAAAAATAAATAATTCTAAAGTTTTTAAATTTAAACACATAATTAAATAAGCAAAATTGTAACTAAAATGATTTAATACTTTAATGGAAATCTTTATTTGTCTTTACAAACATCACAATTGTAAGTAAAATATTTGTAAACATCACTTGCTTGTTGCTGACCCATGCCTACTGTAAACATACCCTGTGTATACACACTACACTAAACATGTGGAAAGGAAAGGTTTGTTATAATTGCAGTTACGACTTAGTCACTTCTTGTTGTGGTTGTGGTGTGATTTGTGAGCAATGACATGACTAATCAATCAATAAAATAATAATCCCAATATTGGTAATAATATTAAAATTTGAATAAATACCGATATCAATATTAATGTTAATTAAAATACCAATACAGTACCAATACTTGAAAATGCAAAACTTCGATACCAATACCAATACTCTAAAAATAAAGATATTTTTTTCAATATCAATACAGATGCTGATACCGATACACGTCTCTGTTTAAAACAGGTGAAAATTTTTTTTTTATAAGTTGTATATAAATTAATAACATTTTTTCTAATACAGTATTTTGATTTAAGTGCGCAACATTTTTCGCCTTATCAGTCTGCCACAATGCATTGTGAAAATGGGACTAAAGGGGGCCTCTATTTCTGATAAGGAGTAATAGTTTGTTCACTTAATCGTCATCTGTGTAGTGATCGATATTGATCATAACTAAAGGGGTTTTCCACTCCATTGTGCGGCGTGGCTTCTTTGTACTTTCCGGCTAAAGGATGTTACACAGCCAAGACCCCATGTGAGCAACAGCAATTCAATTAACAAGGTATTATTTCTCTTTTTATTTGTTTTTGTACACATTTTTTTTTTCATTTACTGGAGCGTCTAACTCGCTTGATTGAATTACAATTGATCAATATTGTGTTTCAAGACTGTGGTGTAACAATGTGATTAGCAGAGACAAGTGGAAATACAGAAAGATAGAATGCTGTAATTTGCAAAGAGGAACTTCCTCTTTAGGAAATGCAGGATTAAGCTGGCTCTGCTTGATTTGGTGGTAATAATGTTTTTAAATGTATTCAGGCAATGCAGGAAATAATGTTTAAAGTTGTGAGTTGCTACTATACAATGACCGGTCTTCGATAAGATTAGAATGTGAAAAAAGAAATGAGAAATGGAGATAAAAGATAACCAACCAGTAGACACTATTACAGTAGTTCGATTGCAAGTGACCATTTTAGTTTATTAATGGGAAGTTGGATGTCCTCAGTTTGTGGTCTGGTGCCAGGACAATCTCAGCTTTACCGCTTGAAATGAGGTTGTCTGCGGTCTCACTTGCAAGTGCCAACAAAGTATACCTCCTTGCAAAATGTGGAAAACTTCCGCATTTTGCATTTTGGAGACTAAAGTGCAGGTTAATTACAAAAGAAATTGACAGTTTCAATATTGTATTACATCAAAATTATTGTACACTACATATTTACCACATTTACTTTACACGAGTTTGTAGAAACACTCAAAAAGTGTTTTTTACAAGTGCACTCTGGGTCACATGGCAGATATCAAGACAAAATTTGTATTCTTCCCAAACTCACATCAGTATGTCCTCAATAACTTCAGCAATTGCATTGATGCTTTGTCTCAGCTTATGTAAATCAGCTGGAAGTGGGAAAATAAAAATGTTATCTTTAATGTATCCCCACAAGAAAAATGTCACATAGTGTTAATTCTTGGCTTCATGGTGACCAACGAGCAATTCCAGCAAGCAAAATTCTTTCTTAACACATTTACAGCCAGTTTGGCTTGCTGGCCACATGATGGCTGCATATGGGAGAAAAAACTTTTTGAGTTCTTCTACAAACCCATGTAAAGTAAATGTCAATATCTATAATAGTTTTGATAAAATACAATGTTGAAATTGTCAATTTCTTTTGTAATCACCCTGTATTTGCAAGTTTAAGCAAAATGTTTGAATATTCAGTTTTCACTTTACCAAAAATTGCTTAATTCCACAGAGAAATTAATAATAAATAAATACCTATATAAGCAAATAATAAACATAAGTGCACCTTTAAATAATTTATCATTTTTGATTAAGCGTAAATTAATGAACGGGAAGGAAAATAAAGTGTCCATGCAGTAAATTACGGCCATTTACATTATGTGGTAAATTTTTTTTCTTCTCTCTTTTGCCTTGTTTGGCATGCATTAACTCGAGAAGCTAAATCCAGTTTTTCTTCTGCGAAGAAGTGTACCATACCATACAGTAATTGAAATTGATTTCTTTCGGAAAAGATCTGGATACAAAATTCAACCTGATGTGAAAAGCTGTCTGAGAGCTGTTTATGAAAATTGGCTCAACCATTTTCAGCAGTCTCGAATTGGAAGGCTTTTCAATTTTTTGAAGAAAATAGAAAAGCATTAAAGGTGCTTTAGTTCGTGTGCGTTTGTTCTTAGTTCTTAGAAAAGTTGATTCGCCTGTCTGAATCGCGGGTAAAAATAATAGCTAATGCCACTCAAAGGTGACGCAATGATAAAGTGCACTTTAATAGTAAAGTGATGCAAAATTAGTCGATGGGGCATGTAATCAAGGTAAAAATGCTTTGATGTGTTTTCCGTGTTTAAGTGATGGTTGCATGAGGAATTTAACCACCACTCTGTTATTATAAGAGAAAAAAATTCATTTCTGTTTTTTTTTTTTTTTTAATTTATTTAAATAAACTAAAAGAAGAGGTTTGTTGATGTTGTTGTGTGATAGGAACATCAGAAACGAAGGAATAGCTGATTAAACACGACATGGAAACCTCATCAGAGAAATTATTTTTGATTTTTATTTTTCTTTAAAATTTTAAATCATTTAGTGGGAAATGACTGAATAGATTTATGCACTCATCAAACAATGTTTCGTTTTCCCTTAACCTGGTACCTTTATTGCTCAAATAACATTAAGGCAATATTGATTTTCTTGTTTTCAATTTCACTTTTACGAATTTTATGGTCTCGTAAGTTTCATGAGATCTCCAAACAGGCAGTAGTGATTAAAGAATGATTTAGAGTTCTTAAATGTCGTTTCTTGTGAGTTTTAACAGTGTAAATATATGAATTGGTGTGAGATAATAATAGACTACATTCTACCTACAAACAACAAACCATAAATAATGGAAAGTAGTATTTTTATTATGTAGTTTTAACTTAAATGGATGTAATCACATGAAAACGTCAAATTCAAATTGATTTTATGTTGACGCAAGTTTTTTTTTTTTTTGAAGAAAAAATGTTTGCGTGCAAAATGTTTTTCAAAAATCGGTTTCGCTTGAAAACAGATCTCTTTAAAATGCAAGTGGATTTCCACTTGACTCGAGTAGTTTTTCATAAAACATTGACAAACTCCCTTACATTTTTCTTCTGATGAACCATCTTTAATGTGACACAATTAAAATTTAGCTGATTAATTTAATTTTTATCAAAAAAATTAAAGGATTTAAGCAAGATGCTTGTTTTTTTAATTAGGTGCTAGCATTGAGTAATAGAATTCGTTCATTTAGGAAGTAATCTTTCGAGTATTTCAATTTACCACTTTGATTAAGAGCACGTGATTTAATTTAGGAAGTTGTAACAAGTGATTTAAGGAAGAAAAAACAATAAAAAGTTGTTTATTTTCTCGTTTGAGTGTTATCCTATGCTGCGAAACGCAATTCCCCACTCGGAACTTCCCTGCACGACACGAGTATTGCAGCGAAGTTTTGTTCTTGACTTTGCACGTTCGCTGCCTTATCTTTTAAAGCCGTTCCCGCCCCGAATTTAATAACAGTGTAGAACAAACCAAATGACTTAAACTTGTGTAGGAAACCACACATTTAAATTACGCTTTAAAAACAAGGAGAAAATTGCTGCAAACTAAAAATAATAATTTCCAACCTCGAAAATGTTAATTCCGGGTTTTGGGTAATGATTTGAACCGCTGACGATGTAATTGTAGTTGAATTAAAGACGAAATAAACAAAAACTTCCATTATATAATTTTCAAAACTATATTAATATATATTGATTAGTAGGGCTTTGTAAAACATAAAAAAATATGCCAATGCCAATATTATGTTACTTAAGAGTATATTTTTGTATATTTTCAATAAAATAAGATGAAATTTATTATTCAAGGATAAAATTAAGTGTATAATGAGCAATTTTTCATTCAATGTATATGATTGTTTGGTCATTTGTACAATAACGTTGTTCTTATGTCACTTTCCGTTCCATAACTTATAAAAAACTTAACGCGTATTTATAAATTGCATAGATCGTGAAATTTAAAATCAAGAATGCCGCCAGATAAATCTAATAATATGTTGTTAAAATTATACCGCAAAAACGAATTCAAACAACAATAAGAATGTTTCAAAAAAATTTCAACGGGTCCAACATCGAGAAATTGCCAAACACCAACGTGGACGTGCACGCCAGCAAAATCGTTTTGTCAGTTCAATCGCTCTTGATATAAGAAACGTTAGCACTGAAAAAAACTTAATTTTTTTTTGCATAAATGAGCATATTTTTGAATAATTTGAGCATGTTTTAAAAATTTTTGTGCGTAATGCATGACTATTGGGCCATTTTGAAATGTATATTTTCAAAAGCCTATTGATTAGTTTTCTATCGTGTATAAAAACGAATTAAAAATTAATGAAATCATCTGTTCTTCTTAATCCACTTTAAAAAAGCATTGCAATACATTAAAATTAACAATGCAATTCATTCTAAAATTTATAAAAAAAAAAAATTAAGTAGTTGACTTTAGTGGTTTCGAAATGAGCCTCTTGAAATCGATTAATCTGACGTTTCGTAATTGCCTAACAAAGAAGTTCTCATTTAAATATAATTTATTTCTAAAGCTATTTTTACCCTTTCACTTTACTTACTTTTCTCTCTGAATACCTCATTACTTCATATGTCACTTGGAAATTCAAAGAGCAAAGTATTTTCAGTATTTAAACTTTAAAAAAATAAATTAATGAGAATTTCTCCACTCACTACAAGCAGAAATCTTTAAAACTTAAGTCTCATAAAACAACTTTTACTTTTTTCCTAATGTGCATCACCATATGGAGATGGAATGTAATTTTAGGTTAGAAAAAAGAAAATGTAGAGTAGAAAAGACATTAGAAACACTTGAAAACCATTTTAGCTCTTGAATGTAGCATCATGCTGCAGTGCTTGAAACATTGATTGCAACTTGCAATTTTTATTTTTTCTAAAAACCCATCTTTGGATTTATTTAAATTTTTTTTTCAGCAGCCAAACTTTATTTATTGATTTCAAATTTTTTTTGCTCTAAATTCATTTTGGAATTTATTTTATTTATTTATTTATCTATCTATCTACAACTCGAGCAGCTTCGAGTGGCATTGGCTTATTGATTTTGCTTTTTCATAAACATTATTTGCTTCGAGAACAAAATTACCGGTTCTCTTAATACTTTTCAACGCGTTTTCAATTTGGAACGCAGCCAATTTATTTATAGCAATTAATGTAAAAAAATTCCTTTTCTTTTATTTATGTATTAAAAAAAATTAGTATCAAATTTTATTAGTATTTCATTTGATTAAATTATTTTCACATCTCTAGGGGTTTTCCCCATACCGCACAACACTGATTTAGATTATTGCGGTTAAAGTCAGAGGTATTCAGCTTAAAGTGATAATGCCACAATTTTTTTTCTTCTTTTATGTGAAAAGACATGTTAAAATATAAATAATTTAATTAATAAAATTTAATTGTTTGCAAATATTTATTTAAAATTTTTAAGTTACATGTTCGTTTGGTTTGAAAAGGAAGTCTCTACCTCATTCATGGTCGTGACGTAATAAAAGGGAGCGTATACTTAAAACTTTAACCACAGATGGCATTAGTTAATTGGAATTAGGGGAACGCAGCAAGATGCGCGAAAAGAATTAGTCTCATCCCCTTTTATTTCGTCATGTCTTCTCAGGTCTGTTCAAATTTCGTTTTTTCTGCCACAATTTTAAAGCTCGAAATTACACAAAAAAAAAAACTAAATTTTTCATACAAAAATTTTTTATGGGTTTTTTAAATTTTGGTGAAGATTCAATTTTCACCAAAATAAAAAAAAAAAAAAAAAAAAATTCCGTGACACTATCACTTTAAATTAAGAACTGATCGAGCACGAATGAAGAACCCGAGCGGGCAAAATATCGAAATTTCCAAGCTATCTAAACAAGATTTATGATGACTGAAAAACGCTGGTCTAAGGTAAAAGAAAACACACTGAACTTTATTGGATTAAAAGAAATATCTTGCAAGGTGCATTATTGATTGATGGTTGTTGAACTTATAAAATAAAAATATGGCATCATCCGATGCTACCTCAAATATTTACAGTACATGTATTTTTAACTCCCTTTCAATTACCTTTAAATAATCATCAAAAGTGCAATAAAATTAATTTTTTTTACAATTCTCTTTGGTCAAACTAAATTGAATATTTAATTCGTTTGAATTGACTGATGAACTATTAAAGAGGGGTTTCTAAGTATATGCAGATAAAGTCTTATGCTTTCCCTCCCCCCCGAGATTGTTTTTCCTGCGCTGCAAGGGCATGCGCTTTTCACAGCTACTTCCTTCATGTGTAATTAACGTCATAGCACAGTGTTTCACTCGGAAGACTAATTAATCGTTGCAGGTTATATGACAGGAGGCGTTTTAAAGGAGAAGTTAAACGCGCTTTATGCATTTTGCAATTTTTGACTGGTGTTTATAAACTAACACTTATAAATAATTGAATATTACACAGGGTTTACAAGTGTCAAGTTGTTGAAAAAATGGTAATAATTAAGAGGCGGAAAGTTATGACCGAAAAATCATTAATATTCTCAAAAAATACCTTAAATATTGTTAGGTTAATTTAATTTTTTGCCTTGTAAAAATGGACGTTTTATTTTGTAAAGATATCAATTTTTACAAAATAAAAGAACATTCTTACAAAAAATTATGTTTTTTAATTTAAAAAAAGTCATTTATTTTAGGAAAAATATAAATTTTTTTAATTTAAAAAAAATGCTGAAATATGTGTCAACCTTCCAAACATTCCTTAACTAATCAAATATGAATTTATATATGCTTTTTAAAAAATGTTATTTTGGGTCTAAATGACCCAATTTGTACTTATGTGATGTTTGTTTGTTTACATTAGTATTAGTATTAGTATTAGCATTAAAAAAATATGTATTTACTTAACTCTCCGCCCCTACTTATAAATAACTGAATATGAAGCAAGGTTTACAAGTGTCAAGTTGTTGAAAAGATAGCAACAATTTTTTTTTATTTTTTTATAAAGATAATTCATATTTCCTTTTTATTATATTTTTGTCTTGTTTATAAATATTTTGCGGCGCAATTCTTTATCTCCTTTGATGTGGGAGAAGCTTTGGTGACAGGGTTTAGCCGTGATGTGAAAGAGGTGTTTGTGAAGCTTTCTCGATTGCACTTTTCCAGTTTCACTCAATCTAAACTTTTCAATCTTTTGGCATTCACATTTTGTGTTTGGACTCGATTCTATTTTCTTGATGCTCCTCTCGCAAAAGTGCGTGACTCGAAGCTTGTTAGCAAGTGGCACGTGCATCTTCTGCGCCTCTCCTAGGGGTCGCCTTTGGCCATCGACCCGTCATTGTGGCGCATGAGAGATGCAGTTACGTGGAAAACCCCTGTTATTTAGTTGTTTTTTTTTTCATTTGAAACCAAAGGACATACTCAACTCTACTCAAATATTGATTTTTATCGTGTCAAATTTTAATGCACTTAGATGTGTTTATTGTAAAAACAATTTTCAAACAATAAAATTTTTAAAAAATGTTATTTTTTGTGCACATTAAAATTGTTTCTTTTGAAATTATTTTCAGTTTAGAGTCGATGGTTTAATTCATGAAATTTATTTATTTGCAGAAATTTATTTAAAATTTTTAAGTTATATGACTGTTTGGTTTGAAAAGGAAGTCTCGACCTCGTTCTCGGTCGTGACGTAATAATGGGGAGCGTCTACTTACAAATTTAACAACAGATGGCGTTAGTTAATTGGAATTAGGAGAACGCAGCAAGGAGCGAGGCAAAGAATTAGTCCCACCCTCCCATTATGTCGTCATGACTTCTCAGCCCTGTTTACATTTCGTTTTTCCCGCCACAATTTTTAAACATGGAATTGTGGCATAAAAACAAAAAATTTCAAAAAATAATTTTATGGGTTTGTAAATTTTGGTGAAGATTCGACTTTGACCAAAATTTAAAAAATATTTTTTTTATGAAACTACCACTTTAAAGCATGAAAAACGATAAATTGTATTTATGGTAAGTGCCAATTACGTTTTGCATACATCATTGTTAATTTAATTTGAACAAAAAGATGATTTAAGACCCATCATTTTGAATTCATTCGCATTCATTTATCATCATACCTTCGACTGAAATTACACAGCGAAAATCCATCTCCCGTTTATTGTAATAGGTAGCAGCCCAAACCCCGGGGTCTGAAATACAGTTATTAAGCCAACGTCACATCAAGCTGCTTAGTTTATTTATTGACACGGAAGATAAAAGATGACATAAAACATCCGGTGTGGGATAGATGGGGTAATCTGCACTTTACTTGAGCAACAACAACAAATGAAACGATTAAACGCACTTTATCACAGGGTTAAGAACTCAAATGCACCCAAGTGAGGTCGATAAAGAAAATTAACCCAAGTAAATACGGTGAGTCAGTTTGATGACCGTCATCGGTTTATCTTCTTAATTGATACCCAGGCCCTTTAATGTATCCCATTTTTTTTTATTTACTATATTCTCTTTTGTTCATGGGTGTTCTCCCTTTTATTTAAAGTTGATGGTAATATATGAATATTGGCTTAATTCCATATTCGATGAGTTTGCTGATAACGAAGGACTTTCAGTTACATTCAGCAATTGATGAAATATAAATAATTGCGTGAATCATTAAGTGCTTAAAGTAGGGGTAAAACTGATTATACGAACGTGTTGATTAAGTTGATTAGCAGTATAATCAGCTTAATCGGATTTAGCTTTAAGTAGGTTATAGGTGATTTTAAAATGATGTTTGAGCATGAGCTGTTTGCGTCATTACTAATCTTCTGTTTTGATTTGCGACTGTAAAGGGACTTAAAGTTGTTGTTTTATTTATTCAATAAGAATAACTAACTTTGCTCAAATTGGTGATTTTAACGCATGTCAAATTGACTTGAATGAGTTAAATTGAGTTAATGGTAATCTATTAAAAATAGTTATCTGTGCATTTAAGCAAATTTAGTCGGGGGAAGTTAATGGAATCAGTGAAGAATGAAACTTCTGGCTTCGAACTAACGCTTGACTTTTATTTAATGCGTCTAATGTCGACTGCTTTTAAAGTCTAATAAAAGTTAAAACAGTTGATTCAGTTGTGTGCACTTAGATGAGCTAAATCAATTTGCTGCATACAGTATCTACAAGAAAATTTTGAACAATGCAATTCTGTGAATTTATAATGCATCAGGTTGAGTGGCATTCTCTCTTATGCCTTGCAATTAATTATTCATTTTTATTCCTTGCAAAGCATGAAATCCAGTGTACGTAACCAATAATTTACATTATTTTTGCTTCGAGTATTAAATTTGATTTTGAATACACCATTGCGTTAAATCCCAAAATTTACAAATAATAAAACGCAATAAATATTAAATCTGTACAAATCAATTAAAAATTAAAAAAAAATGATAAAATTGCAAAAAATTATAATTTTGAAAAGCATAAACATTGTAACAAAACTCGAGAATACCGGTGGAAAATCTATATTTCATACTCTGTACATTAGACACTCGAGCGAAATAGAAAATGCAAAGCCAAACTCGCTCTTCTCTGTATTACTCAAGTGAAGGCGGAAAGCCGCACATGTCAACATCAGCCATCAGAAAGAATAGACCCAATATAAAAGCAAGAATCGTTAGAATCGCAAGAATTAAATAAACATAAAACGAGCAAAATTTAAAAATATTTAAATATTAAATTAAATTTTTAAAAAACAAAAACATACATTGTTGTGTTAAATGTTTGTAATAAAGTAGTTGTTTGAGCTGTTTTAGTAAGGAATTTTTCACGATTTTGTTTAAATTTTCATTAAAGAGCTGCAGCTACAAATAAAAGCAAATAGTCGTAAAGAACTGCGCTGAAACAGGAAGATGGTAACTCGTGCGCGCCACCTTAAAAAAAATAATAAAAATCATGGCTGCAAAACAAAACTCATTTCCTGGGTAAAATTGGAAGCGTTTGCTATTTTATTAAAGCAAATAGTGCCATCATTGCGATTCAACTGATATTTTGCGAGATATAAACACGTCTTTTATAGAAATATCCCGTTTTCGTTTTTCAACTTCGCAGTCGAGAGAATTGTAATTCAAATGAGATTCGTAAAATATGTCCTTAAGAGTCAGAGGTCAACAACGTTTATAACAAATCAATTTTGTAAATAAAAAAAGAAGAAGAAAAAAAAAAGAAAGAAAGAAATAAAAATGTGATTATTTTAATGTTTTTTAATCACTTTTTGAATTTGATCAAATTATAAATCAATTTTTTTAAAAGATGAAATGATCACAGAATGTGACCTAATTTGATTTAAATCGCATATAAATCTCATTTCATCATTCAAAACCACGATCACTTTCATGATTATTGCATCATTTTTAAAAAACCTAATTACAAGTCAATCACAAAATGAGCTTTTATAATCAACTTCCAAAAATTAATCAAAAACACGTTTTATAAACCACCAAATGTGATGAGAAAATTACTACTGTAATACAACATGAAATTTGTAAAAAAAATAATTCCAAACATCCGGGAATTATTAGAAGCAACGTAATAATTCCATCATCACACTTCAAAAACTACGGTACCAAATGTGATGAGAAAATTATTAAAAACATCATGAATTTTTTTAAAAATAATTCCAAACATCCGGGAATTATTAGAAGCAATGTAATAAATCCATTATCACACTGGAAATTCATTCAAAAAATGAGCTTTAATAATCAATTTCAAAAAATTGATGAAAAACACATTTCATAAACTACAAATATGATGAGAAAATTACAAAAACATCATAAAATTTGTAAAAAAAATAATTCCAAACATCCGGGAATTATTATATTATAAGCAACGTAATAATTCCATCATTACCACACTGAAAATTCACGTAACATCAGCCAAAAGCAGCTCTTTAAGACACGCGCCAAATCAAACATGATATGATGTTTGCTTGGCTGGTCAGGAGTCATTGAAACATGATACAATTTTATCGTTTCTGTCACATATTGCTGCACCCCACTTTCATAATCCCCAACGATGTACTTAATTATTCGCACGGATAAAACGCGTCAGTTTAACACTGCTCGCGGTTCTTTTCTTCTTTCCTTCTTTTTCCTCCGAGCAGCGTCGTATTTTGTTATGGAAATGAGCCGTCTCAGTGTGGCGCACAACTGAGGAGACGTAAGCGAAGCATGAAATTCAGTGGCATATTAAAGTGTCTCAATCGTCGTCCGCTCCACGGATAATTCACTTCTGCTTTCAAGCAAATGTACTAGTTTCGGAATCAATGGAAGGAAATGAGTGGTATTATGTTAAAGATAAGGGCGATAATCTGTATAATCTTGCATCGTGTATTAATTTTGTGGGCCTTAAAGCCCTTGCGAACGTCGTATTACAAAGTCGAATTGATTTTCCATGTTTTTTTTTTAATATAGAGAACTACGGTGAATAGCGAGATAAAAAGTTTTCTACAACCTGAACCTTTTTTTCCCTGGCTACTTAAGTAATAACACAAAAGGAAAACATCGTAAAACTGGAACGTCTGTTAGGTTGCTAGGCAATAAGCTATGAAAGTAATTGACTTTGAAGATGTAGTTTTATGGGTAATTGGCAAATGGCGATGGGTATTGTTTTTGCTTATTTTATTGAACATAATTTTTTCTCCCTTCGTTCAGAGTTTGGCATTATTGGTGTTTCATTTTTTTTTTTTTTTTTTTTTTTTTTGGAAGGTGTAAGTGTGGAACTTCAATATTTTCGTGGTTAAGGTGTTTTTGCGGTGTAGGTTTTTTTTTTTTTTTTTCTCTTTTCTGGTAAAGTGATGAATGACGCTTTAGAGAGTTTCTTTATTGTTCGACTTGAGAGAATTCTTGTATGGTATATCCATTTCTCAATCATTGGAAATGGATGAAAGTGCGTTCACTTACATTGACATATAGATTTTTTTTTTTTTTTTTTTTGAAGTGGAAAAACTTTAGTGTAAGAGAGTTTGCAAGTGTTTTGGTTTGTTTTTGCAGGGAAAAAAAAATGTTGATCATTTTTCAATCACTTTTAAAATAACTTTACAATTTTGATCATAAATGTCAAAATATATTATAAATTTTGTGATTATAAAAATTACAAATTTTTCATTAAAATAGTTAACTACAATAATGATTATAAAATTGAAATAATCATGATTTAAAGTGTTACTAATTTAAATCACATTTTGATCATAATTTAATTACAAAATGGTAAAAATTATGACTTCTTTAAAAATATTTATTTTTTAGCAATTAAAGAGTGCATTGTTTTAGGTAAACATTCATGACTCCCTCTTATTAGTATTTACTGTTTAATCTGTCAATCAAGCACATCCAATTACTTTTTTTTATTTAATTAATTAATAAACAAAACAACCCTTCGTGCTGCCCCTTGACCTTCCTGCATAGCAAAATACTGACATCTCTTTAAAACTTAATAATTAAAAAAAATGTTTTCACAACCTGTTGAAACATTTTTAATTTTTTTTTTCGGTTTTCAATTCAATCGTCTGCACTGCAACAATTTCACGTTGTTGGTTTTTCCAATCACGTGTTTCACACTGATGGATTACAAATGCTCTGGTTTTGCGCTTTACTGTGCAATAGACGTAGCAATTTCGTACTTGTCGTTGGATACCGAAAATTGGCATTTATCGAATTGGACAAGATACAAAACAAACCTTACAGTAAAAACCAATAAAATATAAAACAACACTTTCAAATTTACCAAAAAAAAAAAAGAAAAAGAAAAGAAAAAAAATAAATAAATAAAATAAAATAAAATAAAAATGTTCCAATAACATCATTTAAAATTCCATTACCGTACATTAAAGGCTCAAGCGCAGCGACAAGAGCAGAACTAAAAGAATAAATAATAAACTCTCACATTTCGACACTTCTCGCCACCAGGAGACATTGAGTGAATTTCCCCTCAGTAAGGTGAAGTCCCTTGTAATTAATTCGGTTGTTTCACTTGCTCGCTGTCAAACGCAAGAATTGAAAACAGATTACCGGAAACCGGGAAACTCGCAATAACAATGCGCCGCATCGCCGAGCTTTTGGAGAAGGCAAGCGCTTTTATTGCTTGTTAGCTTCAAACGTGTTCGCTTTGTCTTTTTAAAGATTTGATTGACAAATCGATACACCCATTGCATACAACTCACAGCTGTAATTGCTATCAGTCAGAATTCACTTCCGTTATCATTATATTGTTTTCCCTCGCGAGAAAAAAATAAAAAATATCAATTAAGCGGGCAATTTTTCTCTTTTACCTGTCGCTCGATAAGTTGGCCAGCCTTCGGTAGAAAGGGTAATCGTTAGAGGGCGGAAAGTTATGTAAAAACATATTTTTTTTAAATGCTGAAACTAATAAACAAACATCAAATAAGCACAAATTGGGTCATTTAGATCCAAAATAACCAATTTTTAAAAAGCATATAAATTTATATTTGGTATGGTAGGTTAAAAAATATTTGGAAGGTTCGCACATATTTCAACATTTTTTTTACAGTAAAAAAATATTATATTTTTCCTAAAAAACAAAATGACTTTTATAAATTATAAAACATAATTTTTTGTAAGAATGTTTGTTTATTTTGTAAAAATTGATATGTTAACAAAATAAAATGTCAATTTTTACAAGAAAAAAATCAACATGGGTACAACATAATTAAATGTAAACCAGTTCTATATTCAAATCAAACAAAACATTTTGTAAGCTATTACCAACAATAATTTCTAAAAAATAAAATTATATTTTAGAAGAAATATTTGAATATTTAATGAAGTATCTTGAAAATTTTAAGAACAATTAAGAGATTTTTTGAGAATATTTATGCGAATATTTTCATGATTTTTCGGACATAACTTTCCGCCCCTTAGTAATCGTAAATCAAGCGGCCATCACGCAAATATTGCTCGTTTTACCTGTACGCGGAATGCGACCGCCTTTTTCCTTTGAAATTAATTGTTAACCGCATGTCATTGAACTTCCGTGGTATCGTTTGCGTAACACCCCAACACGATGACACCCTTTTCGATATGACAACATGCCATAAATCAGTTGCGGAATGAAATGAAATTTCATTTGTTACGTTCATAAAAGGAAAAGGCAAATTGGGCTTGTTTTATGGATCCTTTAAATTTTTAACGTTATTGCCGACTGACGTGATTTAATTTACGGCGTATTCAAGAAGCGTTTAGCAACAAACACGATATAAATAACTTTTTTTCCTCTTTTTAATTCGATTCGCCTTCGTTCTTGTCGTAGTTTCACTTTCACGGCATTGTGATGAGCTTCTTTAACAAATTAGATTAAGAATAAGGAAAAATGCAATATAAAGAGGGGTGAACCGCAAACGTACAAACAAGACACTGATTGAGAATAAAGTGACGGTGAGAGAACTCATCGCACTGCTCATGCGCACGCGGCATTCAAATAAATAATGAGAAGTGGCGCAAGGGCAAATTAAACAACAAAGCGTGACAAATATACACTGACACCCGGGAACCCTTGTTACACATTCCTCTGAGCTGCTGGAATGACGACTTAATGAGATATGGAGTACATTTCACGCGCTCAGCACGTGCCAAAATGTCCTATTTTTCGATTTATTCGGAAACTAAAACCAGGGATGTGTATTGAAATAATTTCGATACCAATACCAATACCTCAGTTTTATAAAATATCAATACCAATACCAATAAGGTACTTATTGATATTAAAATACTGATTCAAATACTTTAAAATATATTGACATTTTTTTCGATACCATTGTAAACAGCACTTATTTGTGGCCGACCCATGCCTAAACATCCAGGATACACCCTATACTAAACACGTTGCAGTTATGACTTAGACACTTCTTGTTGTGGTTGTGATGTAATTAGTGAGTGATGACATGAGTAATCAATCAATAAAATAATGATCCCAATATTGGTATTGGTATTAAAATTTCAATGAATACCGATTACCGATATCAATACTAAGGTTAATACCAATACTTAAAAATTCAAAATTTCGATACCATACCGATACCAATGCTCTAAAAATAACGATCTTTTTTCGATACCAATGCCAATACTGATACCGATACACATTCCTGACTAAAACAAAATGACATTTTATAATTTTTTTATGTTGTAATGAAATTAACGCTTAAAATACTTGTGTTTTCTTTGTAGTAATAAATGACGATTTTGATAAGATAAAGCGAATTAAAAGTGCTTTAAGAGCTTGTAAATGAGAATCAATTCGTGAAATCGTGCTGTTTTCGTTTGTTAAAGTTGTTATTGTAATTATCTTTCTTCAAGCTGGCAATAACGTTTTTTGTTTTTTTGTTTTCTTAATTAGAAAAAAATGTAAAACAATCATTGAATTACTGTTGTCCTCAGAAACACAAACACTGCAATGAAGCTTTTCTTTTCCAAATATATTTTGTTTCTGTTGTTATGAATTAATTTTCTAATTTATTATTTTACACAGAAGTATCAAATTCAAGAAATAAAATTGATTCAAGCTGCTTTTATTTTGTTTGACTTTTCTAGTTTCAGCTTTATTATTAAATATTAATATTAATTTCAACGCTACACAAGGTAGATTTCAAAGGTGCAACCCTTTTTTTCATTTTCGCGCATCTTTTGGGACAGGAAACTGTAGGCGAAACCAATTAAGAGCCAATTACGAAGGCGACAAGCAGTTGGAGTAGTAGTATCCCTTTTTCCCCTTCCTTCAGTTCCCGGCACTTGGCGCCAGCTGCGAAATAACACGATCGCCAGGGAACGATTTATAAAAGTTGAAATTAAGCAAATAAAATTAGGGGAGCAGCCATAGAAAATGCCAGTGTAGCAAACTTAATTAAATTATCATTGCTAAATCTGTAAGACGTAATTACCCGCCATTCCCGCCTTTTCCATTTAATTTCTCGCTTAAATTTGCAACATTCGCGTTTGCTTATGGCGTTTTCGTTTTGTCTTCCTCCTACCTAAACCAATAGTGTCTCTTTATTCTCAATTATTTAATCAGCCAATTCGTCTGAGCTTTTAATCCCGTCTGCTCGGGTTTTGTTTGATATCGAGGAGGGAATCACAAAAGATATACTTTTCGCCTTTTTCAATTCTATCCGCAAATCGAAAAAGAGCTTTATCTGATTTGGGAAAGAAAAGAGGAAAAAAATGTACAAGTTGCAGAAGGCGTTATCTGTTCTGCCATTTTTTCAATTGACAATTCGCTCCCTAGAGGTTAAAGCACGGAGAAATGGATATAAGTTGTCTCCGGTTGCATTCATTTGATATGTTCGGGAGTGAGATTTAAACCCCAAAGAATTGCTCTATGAGTTTGCATGGCGACTTGTTGATGGTTTTGTGGTTTGTGAATAATGTTTTTTTTTTTTTTTTTTTATGGTTTCTGTTGTTAAAAATGTTTTTTTTTTTTATTTAGTAGTTTTACATTAAAGATGTGCAAGTAAAATGTTGCGTGGGCTTCACTGCTTAGCATTGCTTCAAGTTATTTCGTTATTTCCCATAGGAAAGTATGGGGGCAGTTGTGAAATTGTTTTCAATATCAAGTAAATGTCAATATTTGCCAGAAAGAATTTGGGAAGGATGTGGAATTAGTTAAGAGAAACAATAACATGATTAAATTAAATTTAAAAATTAAAATTTTAAAGCGATAGTGTCACAAATTTTTTTTTTTTTTTTTTTACATTTTGGTGAAAGTCGAATCTTCACCAAAATTAAAAAAAAACAAAAAAAAAAACCATAAATTTTTTTATTTTTTTTGGGGGGAATTTTTGTTTTTATAGCACAATTTTATGTTTAAAAATTGTGGCATGAAAAACTAAATTTAAACAGGTCTGAGAAGTCGTGACGACATAATGGGAGGGTGTAGGGCTCATTCATCTTTTGCCTCATCCCTTCCTGTGTTTTCCTAATTCCAATTAACTAACGTCATCTGTTGTAAGTAGACGCTCCCCATTATTACGTCATGACACAGAATGAAATCAAAACTTCATTTTCAAACCAAACGGACATTTAATTAAGAAATTTGAAATAAATTTTTGCAAAAAAATAAATTTCATAAATAAATTAAAAAAAAAAGCGCCATATTTATAAATTACAAATTAGCAGCTCGAAACCACCAATTATCTTTAAGAAAATTAAATTCATAAAACCTTCACCACTATTTGTGTATTTACATTACAAAGTCAACATCAAACTAAAAAAAATACTTAAAACAAATAAATAAATAAACTAACTAAACCCAGAATAAAAGTCACTTTATGTTATCTTACAATTTACACATTCTAATAATAAAAAAACAAAAAAAAACTACAAGAACATTTTATGCCCCCTTTGCTAAAACTGATAATTAAGCATCCAGTGAACCTCAGAGCAAATACATGATTTTAAAGGAAAACTTTAAACCCAAAATCAATAAATGGCTGCAACCTGGAGCGGGAGACAAAGTTCACACAAAGATGATTAAAGTTCGTCAACATTGGCACGTGTACGCACACGCTCAACTGCAGCCGTGGCAAATGTTAAACAATTCATAAACTCACCCCTTTAACATAGTGTTGGTGTGTTTCGGGATGAGTTATGCGGTGAAGCTATTTGTGGTGGCGAACGAACTAAAGCAGCTGCTGCGTGTAATCTACGCACCTACATCACCGCCTGAATATGCTACTGTAGTCTACATGGCACGTGGGATTTTTTTTATCTTCCGTAATAGCGAGTCTCTGTATAGTATTGCATAAAAGGAAATTGATGTTATTATTTGAGTGCACTCGTTGTGGATTTTGATTACAATTTATAATTGTGTAAGGACGTGGAAATGCGCGCTCCAAAAACAAGCCGGAATCATTAACATGAACCGCACTCGTAAACGCCCGGCGATTGTGTGACTCCAGTGGGTGATGTGGAGCAATCGACCGGTTTTGAATTAGGTGAGAATTTGAAGAGGAATGAAGAAAAACTACTTGAGGGGGTTCATCAACAATCTCGACATTGAGGCGAATTATGAGCTCCGGAGACCAATTTCCCTTTAGGATAAAGAAGTCATTTCAAAAATGCACTGTAATATCCATTTGGGTTAGCTTTTTATCAAAAAGAATAACAAAAGAGGGAAAAGAGAGAGAGAGAGATAAGAAAATACAGTAGTTGCAAACAATGTCTATGGACTATTATGAAATTGAAACATGGCTTCAAACCGGTTTTCGTTTCAGTTCGGGCAATCATAGAAATTTGAGTTCGGGTTCGGTTATCACTTCGAACCAGTTTTGTTCACTACGACCAATATTTTCATAAATTTCACTAAAAATTAATGACAACTTTAAAGCAACAATTAATAAAATGTAAATTCACTTTTTTTTCTTATTTTAATAATCAACACTCAAAAAACGCTGTATTAAATTCTGTTATTTTCTATTGTGCATTGTAGAACGTTTTAGAAATGTTAGTTGGCTTATATTTTATAACCTATAACCTGTAACCTATAATCAATATTAACGTTCTTAAAACAATACTAAAATATTTTAATGTATTATTTTTAATTCTAGAACCAAAACAAGGGAAAATTTGTACTGTTTTTGTTTTAGGATAAGATAAATTTGAAAAATATAAGAAAACTGAAATAAACCGGGAAAAAAATAACGGTTTTTGTTGCAGTTTTCGATTTAAACGTTAAATGTTTTCGGTTTGATTCCGGATTCACTCGAGCTAAAAATTTCTGTTTTTATTGGTTTTCAGTTTTTGGTACCCGGTATGGTTTGAAGCCCTGAATTGATATATCCAACACGTCACGTATTTTGAAGGTAGAATTATACACTAATTCAAATGTAGCAGATGACATGAGTGATGGATAATTGACAGCTAGCCGATTGGCCACATTTGACTGACACGCTACGTGCATTATTACAAATTTAACGATAAAATCAATAGTTTCTCCATAAATTCAACGTCAGAATTGATATTTATCTTGATTTTTTAATCTCATGAAATCTTCATCTATTTTATGCATTGCAGTGAACTTTCAATGCCTTGCAGTAAAATTCCTTCTCAAACCCTTCAAATCCATGCTTTTTTCATTATTCATAACAAAAGTGCAATTTGATTCTGTTAAATAAATTGAAACGATGTTGATAAAGTGGATAATGCCGTAACAAATCAAAACATCTATACAACATTAATTCGAAATGACACTCGTTCTAAGATTAACACAATTATATACCTTCCCTTAAGAGAATTGAAATTTATGTTTCAGACAAAGTAAATAAAATAAAGAAAATTGTTATTACCGATCCATAATGTAGTAGCTCCGCTATAATTGATGAACTTGATTTCGGGCATTACGTGGCATTATCGATCACTTTCGGAGTAATTTGCTTAATATTTATTTATTCTGTACCTATGCGAGTTACTTATGCACTTGGGATGCCTTCATTAGATTAAGGCTTCTCTAATACTATATGTAATCAAGAAAATTGCGTTAAGGAAACTACATGTGATAATCTCATTAATAATTTGATCAACATTTTCGTGGAAGAATGGGGATATAAAAAAAATAAGACAAAAACCAATGATGCTGCAAGAGCTTCGTACGCATTTTCTGATTTTTTTTTCTCCTCATTTTCTTTTCTGTTAACACCATAATTGCATTAATTTCTTGTGCGGAGCTTTCTTAACGTAATAAATAAAATAAAATAAAAATTAAGTAAGTGTGTTTAATATGAACAATTAATTGCTTTACTACGTCTCATATTTGGATTAACAAGTGAAAGACCCCATGAGGTCTTTAATGTTTACATAACGATTAAAGCACAAATATAAAATTTCTAGAAATTTTATAAATAAACTGCAACTGACCTTAGGAGTGTCTAGAAGATGTAGTTGTGTGTTCAATGCCCAAAACTTGATAAAATCTTACATTCACGTGTGACAGCATACGTTATGAAATGGAGGCGGCCATCTTGTCAACTGGTGATGTAAGGAAGTCTAGAGTAGCCGTCAACAATTTTTAAAGCAAAAAGTAGTTAAGATAAATGCAATTATTTTTATTAATTAGAAACTCAAACTATTTTTGTAATTCACTTATTTTTTAAATTAATTTTATTTTTAAAAAAATTAATGCGATAATATCAAAATAGAATGTTTTGGTTTAAATGCAGATGGAAGTTAATGAATTTTACCTTTTGCATGCAGTAGATTGCGATTATCAAAATAATTTATATCTATGGATACTGCTTTTCACCAACCCGAGGACAAACTTGATTCAACAGAATCATCATCCATAGCGCGTTGCGATTACAATCAAGGAGTATAAACAAATATTCCAATATTCTCCACTCTATACATGATGGCCACTTGCCCAATTAGGAAGCAAATGCACAAGTCTAATTTCATTATCTCACTAATTTATTATTGATAAAAGCTTTTAATACATTTTTAATTCCCAATTATTCTTAAAGTTGTCTCAAACACAGGGATTACGGTTTAGGATTGGTTTTCGCTCCAAACTGTGTAAAAAAAACCGGTATGGAACCAGTTTTTTCACTCCAACCAATATTTTCATAAATTTCAATGTAATTTAATTACAACATTAAAGCAACAGCTAATAAGATGTAATTTTTTTTTCTTATTTCAATAGCCAACACCCATAAAAATTGCTGCATTGAACTCTGTTATTTTTTATTGTGCATTGTAGAACGTTTTAGGAATGTTAATTGGCTTATATTTTATACCTTATAGGGCAAATTAACGTTCTTAAAACAATACTAAAACATTTTTATGGATTATTTTTAAATTTGGAACCATAACAAGAGAAAATTTGCACTGTTTTTGTTTTAGGATAAGACAAATTTAAAAATATGAAAACTGAAATACAGTAAACTGAAAAAAATGACAGTTTTTGTTTCGGTTTTTGGTTTAAATGTTAAATTTATTCGGTTCGGTTCCCGTTTCACTCCAGTTGAAAATTTCGGTTTTTATCGGTTTTCGGTTTTCGTACCGTTCCGGTTCGAAGCTTTGCACCATAAATTTCACTCAAAAAAAAAAAAAAAAAATTGAAATTGGGATGTGAGTTAGATATAAATTCCGATTTTTACCTCATCCCCACCCTAACTCCAACCTTAACCCTAACGTTCAATTTTTTCATTTACTATGAAAAAGTTTGACAGTTTGATTAGTACTCGTGTTATCTTCTTCCCTTTCTTTTTGTGGTCGATGAGCTGAAGCTGAAATTCAATTGCCTGAGCGTAAAAGGGTTACAAGAGGTTAGAATTCTTCCCGAGATGCGGGCTGCTTTAGGTTGAACCAACTTAGCCGATTTATTAGCATGTTTTAACTTTCCGACATTATTCACTGCGGCTTTAAATTTGCACTACTTAAGCAATGGATTTCAACTAAAGGTCGCGTTAGTTGAAATGTACTGAGGTCGTGGCGTGTAAAATGAGTTAATTCGACACCAAACCTTATTTTTCAAGCGTTAAAACATTCCCACATATTTTTTATTTGTTTTTTTTTTTTTTTTTTTACTTCAAAGTGAATAACTTTTGTTTAACACCCTCAAACATTATGCAAACAAGAAAGGTTAAGTAAATTTCACGTAGATTTAAAATAAATTGAAATCAAAATAAACACAAGAATGCTGTCAGCAATGAAGCGAATTTGCATTTGCTGAAAAATAAATAAAGAAAAATCTTAAAGCAGCACTCGAGGTAATATTGGTGAGTTTCCTGCAGAGAGCAATTAGGAAAGTGAATGTTAATGAATTTTTAAAAATTGTCTCAGTTTCTTGAATAGATTTTAATTTAAACATCTAAGCTTGCCAACATATCACTTTTGCAAGTCGTTACCATATGTATAAATTAAGTATTTTATTTATTTACAAGTTTATTTATTCCTGGAAAGATGTAATTTAAATGAATGTATAGTGGTAAGCTGACTAAGTGCTGAATAAAGCAGTTGTTACTATATTTCTCATCTCGCACCTTTTTTTTTTTTTACATGAAAAAATATATTTTTCTCTCTTTTCTTTAAAGAGACTCTGCATTTGAAAATGAAAATTTATTGTAAGTTGTAGATTTAAAAAAAAAATGATGTATTGAATAGAGTAAAGTAATTTCTTAAATTTTGTAAAATAAAAAATGAACAATTACAGAGTAATTATATTATAGAATACAGTCGAACCCTGTTATACCGAACCTGCTTACAACGAAAACTCGCACATAACGAATCTAATCAAAATCCCCGATTTATGTTCCTTTGTTCTCTTTGTTTAAAATTTCGTTATAACGAAGTCTGTTATAACAAAAGCCTATTATGAACTTAATTTAAGGGACTGTTAGAACCGAAAGTTGTTTTTAACGAATTGTCGTCAGAAACACTCAACGAATGACTAGACAATTTTTTATTTTTTTTATTACACACACAAAAAAATGATTCTTGAATTTAAATTTAAATTTGTGTTAAAAATTACCATAATAAAAACACAATATTATAACAAAAAAAAAAAAAAAAAACTCGTTACAACGAACAATTTCGTTATATTGGGGTTTCTGATACAACAAAAAGTCGTTATAACGAACGAATTTTTAGGTTCTCTGAGCTTCGTTATAACGGGGTTCGACTGTAATTGTTGTTATTTACTGACTTTCCTTATTGTGTTGTGGTTGCAGTAAGTGAAAAAAAATAAACTGTAGAAAGTTTCTATTTGCAAGATAAATGAAAACCAAACCAATATAAAAACAAATAATGTAAGGATTTCACTACACAACTGCTTCCATGGCAGAATGAAAGTCCGTGTTTGGCTGCTAACCAGAAAGTTGATAGTTGCAATACACCCAGGGGAGCGAAACAGTTTTTAATTTTGGGATAGGAAATTGCGAAGCAAGCCTTTATTTAAAAGAAAAAATTTTAAAAACTAAAATGTAGAAAAAATTTTCAATTTTTTTAAAGAAGAAAAAAAAAAACATGTTACCGTACTAATTAAATCTTTGTTGTTTAAAGTTAGTTAAATCAAAAATATCTTTAAATTTGTGTCAGCATAAAAAACGCCTCGTTTGCAATTTCAGCATCTCACCACATTAGCAAAAAAAATATATTAATTTTGCAAACCCTGTTGATTCGAACCAGCAGCGTTTTGGTCACCAGCCAATACCACTACTTGAGTTTATGCAAAAAGCAATTTTTGCATTCATTCAAACAAAACTTAAAGAGTCGCATTATGCTAAACTCGATTACTGAATTTTTAATATTTCAAAAGAGATAACTCACAGTATAATTTACCTGAAACTCAAATGAACCAATTTTAACAGCTCTTGTGCAACTTCTGCAAGATAAAACAGTAATTGAATCAGCCAATCGATCGTGAAATGAAAGTAATGCACTATTAATTAAATCCAAAAATTAATCATCAAATACTGCAAATTCATTTGATTCATCGATACATAAACATGAGTATTTAAGTGCTTCAACAATTAGAGCTAAGAAAAATGAAGACTTTGGCAGAACTCCAACATAAAAAGAAAATTCAGTGTGGAATAAGAGCAAAATCGTGATATTATAATTTAATTAAAGCAACAAAATATAAGAAACGTAACTAGGAATTTAAAAAATCGGTATTCTGTACAAATTTAAAGAAAATATCAGTATAAACTACAGTATTTGACTCATTGCAAATTCTCAACAGACTTTCTTTCCTTAGAAAATTACTATTTTTTTACCGAATAACATTTCCTAGACAGTTTTCTAAATTATTATTTTCTTTTCCAAAGTAAACTACAAACAAAAAAAAAAATGTTTTTGCCTGACAAGTTTAATTTGAGGCATAATTATTAATATTTCTACTCCCACCTCTCCTACCCCTTCTCTCCTGGTGACGCTTGTGAGCTTTGCTGCCAAGCTTTGCGGCATATTTGCAAGCAATTTTGAAAGTATATTAAGAAAATTACTGTTTTCTTCATACAACAACAAAGTGGGAGGCAACAAACATGCACAAAGCAAATTCCAAGAATTACTTTGAAATTTTAAAATTCTCGCATCAACTTGATGTTTCAGCTAGAGATTGCCACCTGTTTTTACCGTACCGTAAAATACTGTATTTTTAACGTTTTTCCGTGTATCGAAAACAATTTTTTTTTTTTTTTTTTTTGGGTCTAGTATACGTACCGGTATTTTTGGATTTAGTTATAATTAGATAATTTTTAATGAATTCTGTCTAAAATTGTCATGTCAAAACTATGCTAAAAACGTGTTTCTCGAGTTATTAAAGGTGCGCTTATAATAATTATAATTACATTTTTTGTTTAAAGATTTTCATTGAATTATTACTATATTTTAAAGAGACAGTATTTTATTCTTGTATTATGCATGTAACATTTGCAACGACGTTAGTCTATTACGTTTGTTCATGTTTCAAACAACTCATACCTTCATTGCAAAGTTACAATTTTTTTCAACTTAAATTTTTTTTCATTAAGTGTGCTAAACAGATGATTTTCTTCTTGACATCTTAGTAAAATTAGTCAACTTATTGAGTAATTTTACTGAAGATAATTGCAAGAATCATATTTTAATTAATTTCGCTACTTCAGAATAAAAATCTTTTATTTTTTATCTTGCCTATACTTTATTTGTGTTATTTTATTAATTTTACTGAAAATACCGATTTGTATCGGTTTTCACACAAATTTCGTAACGTAAACCGATTTCTATTTTCTCCTGATTAAAAATATTACATTATTAAATACGTGACAATTTGTATCACGAACAACATTTCGGTACGCAGTTGTTGACGAAATGACCACCAGAGCGCACTCTTGGCATTCCAGAGTGTACCAAGCGTTGCTGAGAAGCAATCCGTTGATGCTCACGGTGGGAATTCGCGATCCCACATGGAAGGATTGGATTCTCAGCATTTCAGCTTGGCCTTAGCAACGTCGTGCCATTCAGAGTAACCGGAGATGACATGACAACCTCCATTTGCAGTTTTACACATTTATGTCATTGGCTGCAGCATGTCGCACGACGTGTGGATTTTTTTTTTTTTTTTTTTTTTTTTTTTTTTTCGTCACAAGTTTCAATCGAATCAAGTGTTTGTCAGTTTTACACAATCGTAATATTTGACTCGTTCAATTACTCCACTCTTCTTCCTAGATGTGACAGTTGCGAGAACTTGTATACATTAGCAGAAATCAATCGAAGTTTCGACGACATGATTGTGACAATGCAAATACAATGCAAATACTGTATATTTGAGGTTGTAATCAATACAAATAATGTTCACATGAATGGGACTTAAGAAGTGGAAACTGCGATTAATTTTCGGAGAACTGAAATAATAAAACATTATTTAAGTCAACACATGATGGATTAAACTATCAACAACACAAACAACAGTATAATTAGATAAAGAAATAATTCATGCGCAGTTATTAATTCATTACACTGTGAATAAACAATGTGACTGTTGCAATTGTTGTTATAATAATATTTTCCTTTTTTGGTGACATGTTATTGTATAGATCTTACCTCTTGATGGAATGATTGAAAAGATGACAGTTGAATACTAAAATTGATTTACATTTTATTGTTGTAATATAAAATGCCTTTCATTACAGTACATCTCTTATTAAATAACAACAACAAAAACCTTTTATCCCAAATTTGCATTTTCAGTGTAGACATTATGTAAATTTATCATAATTTTGTAAATAATTCATCACTATTTTAAGAAAAAAAAATTCTGAATTTTCTTCCTCTTTAATATTGATGTACTGCACAAACAACTGTGGTCGCCATGAAATTTTTATTGAAATTTTTGTATCAAAACAGACTGCTATTACTTATTCAATGTAAATGGATACACAACGTACAGCAAAGTGTGTCGTCAATGTCGACTTTTATAGTGCTCACACAGATCTGAAATGATAAAATTAGCAAAAAGGCAAATTTGACGCCGAAAAGTTTCTCTCTTATTTCATAGTACGACACCACCAAAATAAATAAATAAATAAATAGAATAAATACTGTAAATAAATAAAATTGTACAATTCAAGGCACCACATAAGAAAAGAGGGAAAGGTAAGTATAAATGTCGGAAATCAAATACCGGTACTTGTATTTTCTTTCCCGATAGGTTTGGTGAGACTACATTTTGTGTGTAATTAGCACCATCCCTCTAATAACACTTTATGCTTGGAGTTGACAAATGAATCGGAGCGAGAAAACGCATTAGATGACACGATTAGGTATTACACATGGTTCTATGGTATCAGTTATTACGTCAATGTACTATACTTGCAATTGAACTCGCGTTTCGACCCCAAAGTTGCTTGCGTCTGACAACACTCAGTCAAATTCAATTTTGATGGCGAGGTTAAGCAGTAAATAGGATTAAATATCCGACTTGATATTTAATTTTAACCAACTACAGCATGGCCAAGCTACGACGAGGGACACAGATGGCGCTACTAAACCGAAAACCTCGGAAAACCCCAGCAACTGCCATCAATCGGTATTCCGGTATGATACCTTGATGCTATGTGACATCTGACGACGAAATTGAACAGCAAAATGCATCAGCCATGAATGTAATTGACAGCAATGCTACCGCATTTAAATAAATAAAAAATAAAAAAAATAAAAAAAAAAGTAAAAAAAATAAGAAACGAAAAACAAATATATAAAAAAAAGTCATTTTGAAGTCATTTATTTGTTCCGATTGTGCTCGCCCGTTTCTCAGTGTTGCTATGGCAACCGGATCAAGACTCGTCTCCAGACAGCAGCTGCGACGAGATTCGCTTGGTAGTGAGTAAGAATTCGACGATGTTGATTAATGTCACACCTCGGTGCCCTCCTCACCCTCGTCCTCGTAACCCTCGTCTGGAGAGTGCGCTAACCGTGCCGCTTGCTGAGGCGGGAAGGGCGGCAGAACCGGAACCAGATTGCGGAACCGAAAATTTTGGTGTTTGGCCTGGCCGAAGGGGTTGGTTACGCCGGCAAACGCACCGCCGCCGCCGTCGCCGCACCCCGTCACGTCGGCGTACGGATCCGTCTCTTCGCCCTCCCCGAAGTCCGTTGACTGTCCCTCCGCCCAAGAGTACGATGGCAGTTTGGGCACGTCGTACACGACCGACGACCGGGCCGACGTGTCCGAGTTGTTGACCCAGCTGTGGTCTTCCCCCAGCCCTCCCGGGGACTCGGCCTCTATCAGATCTATTTTCATATTGCTCTCGGGACTCGTCTGGCACGCAAGAACCGTTTGTGTGTCCGGCTCGTGGAACGAGTTGCACTCGGCCAAAGGTCCCTTGTCGTTCACTATGATTACATCCGGCTGATTGCTGCGATTCCTGCCGTCGATGTCCCCGTTTCCGGTCATGCGCGAATTGTATAGGAAGTCTGTGTTTCTAGAAAAGTCCACGTGCGGCTGCGAATGCGAGTTCTTCGAGTTAGGAAGCGACGTCCCCTTCATCTCGTACTGCTCCCGACCTAGGTGCAGGTCCGTCTGCTGATGAACCCCGGGTGGGTTTTTACCCTGGTGCTTTTTTTTCACAGTCACGTGCTTGGTTGCCCCAAACGACGTCATCTGACGCCAGCGTTCCACTAGAACCCACAGGAGAACCACCACCACGAGTGCCATCACCACCAACCCTACCCCTATGCCCGCCACTTGCGTTCCCGTTAGCCCCGCCTCGTCCACTTCGTCCCGCAAGAACGCCGACAGAGTGAAATTGATCACGAAGCGACCCGCGGAATTGTGGGCGTCGCACAGATAATCTCCGGCATCCTCCTCCACCACGGAGCCGATGGACAAAATGCTGGACTTGACATTGGTGCCATTCTCTCTTATGAGGAAAACCTGAGGGCGGTGTGAAAAAGTACTCAAGTTGGAGATTAACTTGCCTTGAAAAAACCACCTGACGGTCGGTTCGGGCATGCCAGTCACCTGGCATCCGAAAGCCACAGAGTCTCCGACGAAGGCCTCCGGCTTGCGGTTGCGCGGTCGGAAGACGGTTGCCGTGGGAGCACAGGCGAACTCACTTATCGGAACCTGTTCGACGAGAATGCCGTGCAGGTGCTCGGGCGAGGAGCAGACAAGGGGAGCGCCGTAAGGCACTCGGCCGCCCATGAGCCACCGCTGCAGATCGATGAGATGGCAGTCGCATCGCCAGAGATTGCCGTGCAGCTCGACGCCGTGCAGCATTCGCAGTTGAGCAAGGGCACGCATGGGCATCTGCGACAGCCGGTTGTCTTCTAGCTTGAGCGAAGTGAGATGCGCCACACCGTCGAAGGCGCGAGGCACGACAGTGTCGACGCGGCATCGGCTCATCTCGAGAGTGGTCAGCATTGGGAGGTGGACGAAGGCGTTGTTCTCGATGCGCGTGATGGGGTTGTCGCTGAGCACGAGCCGCCGCAGACTGGTGAAGTCACGGAAGGTATCCGAAGGCACAGCCGTGAGCAAGTTGTTGCCCAGGTCCAGCTCGACCAGGTTGCTGAGTCGGTTGAAGGCCGAGTCGTCGATGCGTCCAATCTTGCAGCCGGCCAGATAGATGCGTTGCAGGTTGAGGAGCCCGGGTGCCACAAACATGTCCTTAGGCAATGCGTGCAGGCTGTTCCCAGACAGGTCGAGCACCTGGGTTCCCACTTGCACGCCCACGGGCAATGACGTCAAACCCGCGCCCACACACTCCACTGTTTCTTTGCCGTTCTTCCAGCGGCACGTGCACGACGGGGGGCACGAGGCAGACGCCACGCACACGAGCGCCGCCGCCACCAGGGTGGCAGCTGCGTGCATATCACGCCACTCCGAACACAGCTCCACAGTTAGTCCACATCTATAAACAAATAATAAAAACAAATTATAACATTTTGCATTTTTTTAACAACTTGGCATGTAGTGGCACATTAAAAATTCAAATTGTAATGATTAATTACTATAGTTTCAGACACGCACTGTAAGCAAAAAAGTAAATAAGAGTAGTTTTATGTAAAATTGTGCTTAATACAGGTGTTTACAAATGAAATATACAGTTTAACATTGTATTACCAGTACATCAAAACTATTATAGATATTGACATTTACTTTACTGTGTGCTACAAACCCCATGCAAAGGAAATGTCAATATCTACAATACAGTACGGTAGTTTTAACTTTTAATGTTTTAATGTTGAAACTGTATATTTCTTTTGTAATCAGTGAATACAAAAGAAATATACAGTTTCAACATTAAAACATTAAAGCTACAAAATACAGTGTGATTACTAATCACACTGTATTTTTAATTTACATTTTTCCTATCCATTTCCTATTTTTCTAGCATCTTAAACAGCACACAATCAATTTGTTTACTTCCTCAACCATTTTTTTCGGTGAGAAAATATGAAGAACGATATCAGTGAATTATTTCCCATTCACATCTCGGGTCGACTGTGCATCTGGGTTATACACAGATGTGAGATGTGTCTGTCATGTTTCTCAGTGGTAACATTTGTGCCCGGACAGATAAGCAGTTGCACACATGAAATATAACCAGACAACACATCACAAAAAATACTTGCCACATCTCGCCCTCAGAAGAAAAAAAAAAAAACTAATGAAATATATTTATTTCTTGTTTACAACTCTTCCACATGCTCCTTCACAAATTTCCAGGAAGTCCAATGGGATGCGAGTCGTGAAACGCAAAATATACTTCACCGGTCAAGCGATGACGCTTTAAAAAGCAAGCAGCAATAATCTTTTCTAACTCCGTGACCCCTCAAGATTTCAGCGCTTGCATCACGTCCTCTGGAGGCTTCCAAATGAACACAGCCCGAGGCAATTCGCTGTAGCAAACCCCACCATCGTGTCATATTCCTCCGGGAATGGATTGTCAATTGCGAGAAAGGTCTCCCAGAGAAGAAGGCCCGCCAATTAAGCATCGCAGCTCGAGGCGAAAATTGATGTGCCAATCTGGCTTCACAGCGCAACGCCCAGGTCAGAGGGAAAAGGGGACTTCGCCACGCGTCTTCCGGCACCATCAAAATAAACAGCAAACGTCCATTTGCTGTCCGCTCAATTAAATAGATGTGCGAAGCGGGCAAATATCGTAAAACAGGGAGATTTCGGAACGCCGAGTGCGTAAAAGACTCGCAATTACTTCTCTTCGCGCATTTGGAAATGATAATTTAATTAAGTTTGCTTTTGCGCCTCGTAATTTTGTTTGCCTAATTTCCAACTTTTGTTGCAAATCGCTCCCTGGCGATCGCGTCACCTTACAGCTGGCGAACCAGTAGGTGGCCACTACCGGCCGCGTGTCGTCGCCATAATTGGCTCTTAATTGGTCCCCGAAACCAGCGTTCGCCACCACACCTTTAGATAACCGTTAATGTCTCACCTCAAAAGAGAATTTCCCCTTCACTGCTGCTGCTCTCGATTGCGATGGAGATCGGCCCGGGAATAAAAAACGGATGTTGTGGTTGCTGTGGGAGAGAGAGAGAAAAAAATGCTCGTAAATACAAGCGGTCAAAGTATTAAATGCTGCTTGCGTCTCGCTTTCGTGCACGTGACTTTAATTGCTGTTATCACGCCTATCCGGATCTGATTGTGCAAATACTTATTTTTTTTTTCTTTCTTTCTTTCGTTATTATTTTTATCTCATTCCATTTCCTCGTTTTCATCATACAGTATCTTTTTTTTTTACGCTTTTCCTTTGGGTTTTAATGTTGAAATTTCGACCGAGTTACTCAGTTTCCTTTGATTTTCAATCTTTGTTTCTGTGTGTAATTCTACTCTTAACCAATCGGGAAAAAAAAAATTTTTCATTTTTTTTTTAAGTTTTATGTACCGTATGTAAAAAAAAAACAAAAAAACAAACAAACATGTTGCCTACTACAAGTATTATAGGAATAAAATAAATATTTCAAATACAACGCAAATAATATTCCATTTTCCGTAAACATACTTCAAGTGGATTTCCTTTCTTCTTTTATTTGAGAACTCAATTGCAGTTATGGTAATAATATTTGCTTAGATTTCAATTACGATTTCTCAAAGTTTTGTATCTAATGTCAACGTTTACGCTCCAAGAAACTCAGGTACACCGACCTCGAGTTGCAGTCGGCGGATAAAGTGTAGGAAAACATAAAAAACGACATCTGATTATATTAGCATGGGGCAGATATTTTCTCCATTAAATCAATTTATCCAGTCCCTTGAAATTAATATTTGCAATAGAAAAATTGATATCCCGTCGTCATGGCAGCAATCTGGCATCCATTAAGAAATTCCGTGCCTCACGTGATTGTAAATGTAATTTCACTTTGGTTTTGGACACCGTGTTTGCTCCTTTATAGACAACTGCAAACGGCAGTCGGAATTGCTTGTTGTGGAAATTTAGCGTGACTAAACAACTACGTACATGGGTTTCACCGAGATAATAAAGAGAATGGGAGTTAAGAATGGCTGAAATCTCTAATAAGACAGTCAGAAGCTCTTCAAAGGTCAACGTGCTGCGAACAAAAATACTCGTATATGTTGTACCCAGGGTTGTGATCATTACTACATTTTCAGTAACTAGTTACAATTATAGTTACCTTTAACAAAAATGTAATTTTTTACTATCGTTACAATTACATTTACAATTCGTTACAGCTATTCGTTACCGTAATAGTTACTATTTTTTTTTTAAATCTTAATTTATAAGAGCCAGGATTCACAGGAAATATTACAATTTGTACCATGACCAGTTCAAAATGTAACAAAAATTTCAAAATATATCAAATTCCACATTTAGTAAAATTTGACATTGAATAAATTTGAAATTTGTTTTGAATTTAAATTCAATCAAGGAAAAAATAATATTAAATATCGTTATTTAAAAAAAAATTATTTTGTATAAATTTTGAATTCAAAATGAAATGTATTCTGAATTAGTGTCTTTTTCATAGTTTGCGATTGTATTGCAGATGAAAAAGTTTAAATTTTGTTCAGTGAAAAGCAACAAAAAGTAAATGTTCACATCTGAATATTTAAGTCTTTAGTAACTTACTTTTAATTTAAAATAACGACGGTTATGTTATCGTTACATAAAGAATTTCAGTAACTAGTTACGTTACCGTTACTGGTTACGGTGTTATCGGAAACGACATTACAGGTAACGGTAACGGTCACAACCCTGGTCGTACCTTGTAATTAAAAATACGCGTTATTTATTCATCCTCATTTTCTTTTCAAATTTACAACTCTTTTTAATATTTAATAATTTAATTAAGCTTGTCTGGCTGAGACAGATGAGTAACTTTTGTTTTTCAGCGCGAAACTCGAGCGTGACATTTCAATATTCTAAACGAGTGCGTTCACAATGGCATTAGTAGTGTGTTTAGATGGCGTTTTCAGCAGCTACTCAGACCCATCAGGTGTGTGAGATCTCATTAAGTTGCCATGCCTGTAACATTGGAGTCCCCCACTCCAGCGTTCGCTGCCGCGCTCGCTTCTGTCAGTCTGCGTTTGTCACGCCCAGTTGCTTGATTTGTACGTCCGCCACTTCTTGTTATTTATTTCATTCCCGCGTGCAGCATTCGCATAGTGATGAGCTCTCTAAAATTCCCCCCCAATCACGGCCGCTCCCAACTGCAGTTGCGGTTCACCTTTTTCCACTACATTCCCTTTAATTCCCCACCCTCGCGCACTTTCTCCGTATTAGCCGATCCCACCCTTTTTTCTCTTCGCTAATAATTTTTTCTTCACTTTCCATTACTTGTGATCACTTGAGTATATAGAGCTTCAACCAGAACTCTTTTTACAAAAAAAAAATATATAAATAAGTAAATAAATAAATAAAAAAATTTGGAGGCAACGTGTTTACCTAAAATGCAATTTTTTATTAGGGAGATTTTTTTTTTTTGAAACAGGAAAAGTTGTTTTGGCTCATTCTTAGTGCCTAATGACACATCTAAGATATATTAGGCTATTGGAAATTAATTTTTAGTTTCACATCCCGCCCACATGTTGGTAGCGCTGGTACCCAAAACATAAAAAAAAATCCACCCACCTCTGATTTGTAATGATTGGTAATAAATTTTTTTTTAAAGATTATGAAAGATTTTACAGATTTTTCAAGATTTCTCATGTTTTTTTTGTTTTTTTTAGGTTTCTATCAATTTTTCAGAATTTGTAATGGATTTTTAGAGATTTTTTTTTACCTGTAATTTTCAAGATTTTCCAACCGGTCAATTTTAGGATACATTTTACATTCTAATACAGGTCATTAAAAATTGCGGAAAAAAATCCGCCCACATCAATTTTTTTTGAAAAAACAATTTTTTATATTAAAAAAAAAAGTAAAATAAAATAAAAACCCTCCCGCCTCTACTTTTAAAAGTTTCTCAAACGTGAAACTAAAAAATAATTTCCAATAGCCTTATTTTTGTGTTTTTGTAAGTAGAAACTAAAAAGATCTGTGAAATATAGCACCTGGCAGCATTGCAGTGAAACGCTCATTGAAGAAGGAATTATATTCTTTATTGTCTTGAAAGTGAGCGAATGAACACAACCCAATCTCAAACTGTAAAAGCTTTAAATAATTCAGAGCGACGTGATTTTTATTTATTTACGTCTAAATTGTAAAGCTACTCTGAGTAAATTATTGATGATGAACCAACTAAGTTGGGGGTTAATGGAGAATACCGAATTATCTAACTACTCTGACTTTAAAGTGACAATTTGTTTTTGTTTTCAAAGTAAAGTAAAGTAAAGTAAAGTAAAATAATTTAATTTTTTTTAAATAGCTAGTTTTTGGTTTTTATCTTCATCAGCTGCAGGCGGAAATGAAATTTCATCCCGAATGATTAATATCATCTTGTCAGATTTGTGAAAAAAAAGTGTCGCTTCGCAGGGTGTTTTTCAAACTCGCAACGACAAAAGTTCAACGACATGCGGTCAGGTAATTAATTTGAAACAAAGAAGGCGGCGTTTCTTGGGAGTCGCGAGCGCATTCAAATTACCGACTCGCAAAATGACCTCGCAATGATCCGCGAGTGCGTGATGAGTGTGATTTTCGACTCGTGTCTTTCAAGAGGGTGGGGACGCCGACTGACATCTCGCGACAAGCAGACAAGAGGGCGGTTGATGGAAAACCGACACGGCCGAGGTCGATTTTTACGACATCGTTCACGTTGAAAAGCAAAAGTCGGGTCTGCGAACGCGAGGCGCTCGTAAGTCACAAAGTAGATGAAAAATGAGCGAGAAAAGTGCAAAACAAGATGGCCGACTGCAGTTAATTAGCGTGCGGTGGACTAATTGAAAATTCATGTCGTAATCAGCATCGATTTTCAATAGGCTATTCTGAAAGAAGGGCGACGTGACGACAAAGACTCCCGCCAGGGCGCGCCATTCACGTGCCACGTTCCGGGTTTACCGTTAATCTATTTTCAATTCTTTGTTTCCTGCGTCAAACGTCGAAACTAATTAATTAAGCGCATAATGAGCGTTGACAGAACGCAAGAAAACGATAAACAAGTCCAATATGCTGCGAAACGCGTGCGAAATTCGTGCGCACCGCGTCCGTTTTAATCTGGGACGATGAAAAAACTATTTACACATGTGGTTTTCAGGGGGCCGTGAACCACCTGTCACCGGAGGGAGGCGAAGGAAACGGAAATGGTCGTAGCGCGCGTTGTAATTGCAGCAACTGCACGCGGCGTGCACAGGGCCAAGCAACTCTTTGCTTACGTGCTTGGCACGCGCAATGGAGATCTGGGGAGCCATCATCGCCTGAAGAAAGCGGTACTTGATGACCGGCAAACGCGCCGACTTAATTAGGAACGTGCACTAATGACGATCAAACGCACAAGTCACGTGATGGAAGCACGAGTGAGTCTAGGCGAGTGTGCGGAGAAATTTGATCGACTCAGATTGCAAAGTGTAGAAATATGGGGAAGGAAAGAAAAGGAAAAAAAAAAAAAAAAATTGGCCTAAAATTTACCCGGAGATGCGAGAAGAGAAATTTGTATAATGAGAGTCAAAATGCCGTAATTATACAAAAATTCGGGGCTTATATTTGTCTCGTTCGATTTACGAAAAAAAAAATAGGCCGTAGAAATGGTGTCTTCAATTGCCAATGCGTTGGTATTTGATATAAAATGTGCGGAAGGTGAATGAAACAAGTGAAAATATTTAAAAGCAATTGGCAATATCTAATAAGATGTTGTGCTCAAGAGGTAACCGCCATTGTGATCGGCTTCTTGTCTCGATTTTAGTTGAGCGCATGCGCAATTTGCACTTTAGTGGTGAAATATTAAACTACTAACATAAAAATTTCATCGAATTACAAAACTATTTCTGTTTAACACAAACAAAACAAAACAAAATAAAATAATTAATTTTTTCCATAATTTTAAATTAGTATAAATAAGTGACATTGTTCAAAATCAAGAATTTGTCATCAACTTTTTTTTTAAACCATTTTTACAACAAAATTGTTAAGTAGTACATGAAGCACTTAAATTTAAGTTGGTATCAGTAATCATTTATTTTTCTTAACTATATCGTATAGTATACTGTATTTACTAAGTCTTGTTGAAATAATGTGTCACTCTGATAGTGTTGCCATCGGATTATCCGATTCGATGCCAATTTCGGATCGGACCGGATTTGGATCGAATATTTGGATCCGACGCTGATTTCGGATAGAATCGGATTTAGGACAAATCCGATCTGGTCCAATTCGAACCTATCCGAATCCGATTTTATAAATGTTTGTTTGAAAATCAGACGTACATACGTTTAATTTTTATACAAAAATTTATAAAATCAGTAAACTATTTAAGTAATGTTATATGTCACCCATGCCATTGCTTAAAATAGTTTACACATTTCCGTTAACATGACGTTATAAGTACCTATAACCTTGGACGAACTATCTAAGATAGTTCGTCCAAGGTATAACGTAATAATAATGTAAACGTATAAATTACATAAATAAAATAAATAAACAAATAAATAAATTAAAACAAAACGTAAATTGTTGCATTTTGATAATACGTGCACTATACGAAATACCAAAAGAAATTCGGAGACCAGAATATATACCAAATTGGTATGTATTTTCGTTTCCGAAATTTTTTTCCTTTTAATTTTCGGATCGGTTCGGATCCTAAATTGTCATCCGATAGAAATTTCGGATCGGATCGGTTTTGTAGGAAACCGATCCAATCCGGTGAAACGGCAACACTGCCGTTATCAATCTATGACCAATGCAGCATTGGTCATACATTGATAACGCATAGAAATCTCATCAAATTCAATGCAGCTCCAGTGTAACATTCAAAAAATTAAAAAGTCCATATTTTCTAGAAAGAGTTGCTCTTCTAGGAAAACGTGGACTATTTGGTTTCGTGGATGACACCGAGCCCACCTTTACAAACCCTGCAAGAGATTCCGAAAGAAGGAAATATAATTTGCGAAAGACTCAGACTCGAGCAATGTTGTGCATATCAGTTAGCGAGTAGGTTAACAACACTGCAACTGACTTGTGAGTCCAATTGAAAGTCTGCATCGAAGCATGCAGACAAAACAACGCTCTGACTAGACTTTTTGCAGTGAAAACAACCAACTTTTTTTGCTGGGATTTTAAGGAGCAAGATTTTTCATTTCATAATAACTTTTTAAATTGCTGTTCAATCAGCATGAAAAAAAATTTAGAACAGGTATAAAAATATCAAATATATATAATAATAAAAAAATGTTAAGAAAAACGAAGGGTTAAAGCCACATATAAACAAGTCACGAGTGTGATTTTCCTTTGACTATTAGTCATGTATTTTTGAATTGTATCAAGTATGATAATTTTAGAATACAATATTTTGGTTTTACTTAATTTGCCTTTATTGAAAGTTTTGTCTGATGTATTTTTGTAACACAAAAGGTTAACGTCCTTAGCGTTACACTCTCCGCACACGTGAATTCTAGAAACTCACGCTCGATTTATAATGACTCGTTTAAATAAAACTCAAGTGGCTGGAGTCACTTATTTCTCCAAATTAAACACAGGTATTGCAAATACTGTTAAGAATAAAATAAGTACCTGAACGAAGGGTTGCAAGTGCATGGTATGCATGTGCGAAGAGGCGTCACTGCAATTAAAACATAAACAAATATTAAAAAATGAAAAACGAATTTTTTTTTTCAATCTTAAATTATTCAAAAACAGCAGAGTGAATTTGGATGCAAACATGACCGTACACACCTAGAGCATGTTGCAAAACTCGGTTTGGATTGATTCAATTTTAGATGAGTTTAAAGAGCGCCGAATTTCAACACTTGGCCCACTCGGGGCCACAATAAGCCACCAATCAACACATAAGCCGCCGCAGGAAAGAATAGAGTCCATCGCGCGATAAAACTTAAGAGAAAAGAAAGAGAGGAAAATGTAACGCACAACGCCAATTGCCCATAAAGCTACGGCTTCCAAGCAAATGGCTTTTATACTAGGTTGCCTGGCAACAGTGACATCCGGTGGCATTATGTTTTTCCTCTGTTTTTATTGCCCGAATAGGTGGGAGCCGAAAGCCAGTCACTTGCTTTCCATTATTTATGTATTAAAAACATTGCCTTTGTGCGATATCGCACAATTACTACTCCTTAGGTCGAGATTATCGCTCTCATCTGCCATAATGCCACTCATTTCCTCTGGCTGGTTCGCGAAACCGCATCGGGAAACGAATTTCCAGACATCGAGCAGTGCATTAAGACGCCACCGAATTTCATGCTCCGCGAACAGCGCCGCAACTTTGCTCGTCGCTCGTCGCTCGAACGCGAATCATTGATAAGACCCCGATTTCGATTGCGAAATCTGTGACAATCTGGAGAAAGTGAGGAAAGGGTTGCACATGACGGCGCGTAACGACCTCTTGAGCCGGCAAGACGGGCGAGCCGTGCAATTTGACCGGAATAATTAGGATTAAAAATGGTGAGAGCGACAATATGCTCGTGGAGATTAAATGTAAATCAGTCTTTAGTTAAGGTACATTGATGGGACAAGGAGTTGCTCGAGCTGGGAAAGGAGGAAGGATTTTATGGCGTGGTGAGAGCGTTATCCAGGGGCGAGGTACTGTAAGAGCTGGGTTAAGACTCGATCTTCTGATATGGTGATTGGAGAGTCAAGGTTGACGTAATTAAAGACAATTGTTTTAAATGTCGGTGGATAAAATTAAGGTTTTAAGAAGTGATGATTTGCTTGATTTCATTCGAGATGTGCAGTTACTTTAGGGTTGCCACCGGTTTTTACCGTACCGTAAAATACAGGTATTTTGGTTTTTTTAGCTGTGCGTTAACCGGTTTTTAAGGACGATATACCGATGCCAAATACCGGTTTTCTAATATTCGGTGTTTCGGAAATGGCTAGCAGTGACTTTACAGTTTATGATTTCTGCTTAATCAAATATTTAAAGTTCAAAGTTTATATTTACAGTGCTGAAGATATTAATGATTTTCGCTATGTTTAAGGAAACTACGAGACCGTGATAATTTAAACTGACATTTCTCGGTTATCCAACCACCAACTTCTTAAAGAGTATACAGTTAAACTGAGTAAATTGGATTTTTCTTTAAAAAAATTGTTTTATTAATTAGATATCTGAGAACAAAGTTATCTTTAAAATTTACTCTTGCAAAAATACTGAATTATTGAGGTTTAGGAAATTAAGCAACACAATACAATGTTTAATCTCAAGTTACCCTTAATCCTTAAAAAAAATAAGATCTCTTTTTTTCTCTTCTAAGCAACGCCTACATAAAGACAAAAATACCGTTACGATAAAAAATATCGACATTATGTAAACCGTAAAACTGAAACAAGGTATACATAATAAAAAAAAAATAAAAGAAAAAAATTGCATGACGGGAGGATAAAAAGCGAGCCATAAAACCAATTATTATTATTATTGGAAAAAACGTGAAGAGCAGCGTCGTTTGTCTTTAGAGAGGAAATAAGTCGAAGATAGGCAGGTTTGTTGAGTCACAAAACGAGCGAGAAATGAGTCATCGACCCTACGAGAAAATGAAACAGTTGTTTTTCTCGACGAAAAGATGCCTCCGAAGCAGAAAAGAAAAATGCCGGAAACAAATGTAAAAGCAAAGTTAATTTAATATTTTTATGGATATCGGCGCAGTGTTCGTCTCTCTGTATCCATTAGTCGCTTTATGAAATGTAAACCGTAGTGGTAACAACATTTCTCGATTGCTTCCTAATGACTACTCATTACAATCTCATAGACTAATGTGCACGAGGTTTCCATAGGGACGATCGATCGCACTCATCACTGTCATATTGCAGCGATTAAAGCAAAGCAATCGCAAATCGCAATATGCGGTGAAACTTGCGAGCAAGATCGATTGACACTTACTCTGCAACTTAATTCCTTGCCATTTAAATTGACTGCAAACAAAATCTTTGTGTCAAATAAACCCAATTCCCAAAATGAAATTTCAAAAACATTAAACCCTCAAGCTGCCACCTAGTGATAGTATACAATAGGAGCTACGTCAGCTCGTCGTTGTGGCTGGGAAACAAGTTACCGTATACTTCTGTCTCAACTCGTACTTCAGAGATAGACATTCTTGCCACTAGGGATTTGCCATCTCTGTGAAAATACACGGTTTCCAGTAGAATTCCCAATCTGAGAAAAGACGTACTGTATAAGTCAAAATTTCTTTGTCATTGTCTAACTTGTGATTTCTCAGTGGAGCGTTGCGATTTCCACTATCTCGGGATAACTTCGGCTCTAGACGTCGATTATCTGATAAACCTGATAATTCAAAGGCAAATAGAAAACCAATTGAGTATCCAAATTTTCTCATACAATGAAACCCGTTTATAACGTATCTAAAGGGACTAAATTAATACACAATTTGTACAGTATGTCTGGGAACCAAACCTTTTTGAGTTTATAATAGGGTTTACGTTATAAGCGAGTACGGGTACCACTGTACTTTATTATATAAGTTCTGTTGCTGTAACTTACTGTCAGTGTTGATAAAACTAATTTAGAGTTTATGCTACTCTTTGTCACCATACCTTAAACAACCCCGTTATAATAATTTTTTTATGAGAAATTAGTTCTAACGTAAATTGTTAAGGTAACGGGTATTTAGTGCGCTATCGCTAACGCTAAAATATTAAAAACTTGGTTCACTATCGCTATTAGTGAAATTATTTATAAATAGAGTGTGGAACAGCTCCGATATCGTTATCGAAGCAGTTATAATGATTTTTCTATGAGAAAATGATTTTAACGTAACTTCTTGTTTTTTATTTATTTTTTATTTTTTTACCAAATTTTACTGTATTAAATCGCCTTAAGGAATTTAAGTTTCTTTTTCACCTTTAGTCTACTGTAACTTCTGAGCTTCAACTCTCAATTTTTCTCTTTTTTTTTATTCTACTTCTTCAACAAACTTTTTCTTTATACACCTAAGTGTCGCAATTAAGAAGAAGCAACACAATCTTTTCTGCCTTCTCCATATACCCTCTCCCTTCTTCTGTGTATAATTAATCAAACTCCTCTTTTTTTCTCCCATTTTCCTTCTCCTTTTTTATTTTCTTCTAGTTGCAGCCACCGACGAACATTCTTTCTTCCCATCTCGTCAAACTGTCGTCAGCACTTTAAAGAAAGTCATTCCTAAGAAATTCCATCGCTATACAACAAATTAATCGACTTGGACCGTCGAAAGATAAGTCTTGGGAATTCCCATTTCGAAGCGCACAGACACAGAAACCAAATCGGGATCGTCTCAATTCGGACGACGCCATTCAATTACCGGCGCTCCGAGATGAGATGGACGCTTCCCTCCTCTTTCCTCTCTTTTCTCCATCTTGAAATCATCATACCGCTTCAGCAGGAAATTAAAACGTATCCAATTCAAATTTTTTTCTTTTTCCCTTCCGATGTCGTTAATCGGATTGCATGATTTGCGCGCTGGAGCGGTCAAGATGCACGTCGGGCCTAAAACAGCCGTCATTACACACTTTCTACTTTTCTCTCTTTCTTATAGTTGTTTCTTTGGCTGTAGTAGGTCGTAAAGTGGGCGCAAACGGGCGTTGCAAGTTGCGTCGAGACCCCCTAGGCATCAATTCACTTAATTAAATTAAACAAGGAGAAAGAAAAGCGCTACTAAACGACCTCTTTCTCTTCTGGATTCTTTTTTTTTTGGACATCACCAACAACGGTATGTAACGCGTGTTTCTTCTTAATCTTTGGAGGAAAGGTGTTTATAATTTTATAGTTGCTCTATTATGTTTGCATTTTCTAAAATTTTTTTTAAGTGTGGACAAATGATAAATTTTACGTTTTCGAAGTTAGTAATACACTGCTTGTTGCAGTGTTGCCTCTGGTAGTAATTAATACAGTACGGAGCAGATACCGTATATTTAGTAATGCTAATGTCAACTTTGTAAATCTGCAAAGCCTTGAAGGAAGTGGTTGTAGTGTTAGTATAGTATAGTATAGTGTTATGATAGTGGAGAGTGAGGAATTATAAGTTTCCAAAGTGATGGGAAATTGCCAAATTGGGAATTTGATATAAAGTTGATTTTTGTAACTTTTCAGTCACTTTCTAAAAAATTAAATAAAATACCGTATTTAATATTAATTTTAATCGTAATTATAAACGTAATCAAATATCATAAATTCATAACATAATCAATATTTTACATCATAGAATTAACATTAAAGTGACCAATTAATCCACTAAACCAGTTGACCACAATATCAGTGATTAAAATAATTTTATTCATATTTTATAATTATTTCATCATTTAAAAAATTGATCACAAGCCATAACAACACTAGACTTTAAAAGTCAATTTCATAAGTGATGAAAATGTCAAAAATGGCAATATATAAAGCAAACACTCTCATCAAGAAACTGAATGAATCTTGCAAAACGTGTTCAAACTTAGCTTTGGCAGTTTAACGACCGCAATAATTAAGAGAAAAGTGAATTAATTGCACCTGAAATCGAGTGTTACTCGAGTTTGGTTCAATATTTGACACGTGGGAAAATTTATCCACTTCGAACGACTTGCCTCTTCGGTGTTGAATTCACCAAGTGGCAAATCTGATTCAGCATCGAGTTATTGACAAGTGAGTTGGTCGTTAGCAAAGTATTCTGTCGAGTGGAGGCGCTGCTGCTGCCGGGGCTCGTGTTTCACGGTCGTGGATTCGGGCAGCCGCCGAACTGATGCTTATCTAATCTAACCACGAGCTATAGAAATCACGACTAATCACAGACTGATGGATTTCAAGGTGTTGGCGCTCCCTCTGGAGGCCGGCTGCCAAACAAGATAACACACCTGAATTTCTAATACCGGATCGCCGCAAACACCATTTGTATTCTCCTCGTCGCACTTCTCCTCCTCAAACTTCCATTCGTATCCGTCGGTAGGGAAAAACGCAGAGAGAAAGAAAAAAATATCGTCGTTCAGTTCGACACATGTTCGTTCATTTGTCGCCACTTTAGGGACTCGCAGTTCCTTCAAGTCCCACTCCGAGTCAGATGCACCAGTCGTCAATTTGAATTTTTCAGCCCTCAGGTACTGCTGATATTTCCTTACATCGAGCCGAGCAAGCGGCGAGTCTCTGGTGTCGTGTTCCCAACTCGCGAATATTTTTCATTTAAGACGCGTACAGAAGGGGGCACTGAACTGACCATCGTTGATTTACATTCATGGACTCTTTTCACGTCACTTATCATTGAAGGACTTTTCTTAAAGGGAGTAGAAGAAGAAGTTCTAAGTTGAAGTTTTTTTTGTGCTTTTATTTTCAGTTTGTGTATGTCTTTAATTGGATTTTGGAGTCTCCGTTTTTGTTTTGTTTTGTACTTTTGTCCATGCTACTGAAAGTGGATAAGGTACAGTGAATTGCCTTTTGTTTGTGTCATTCAAATGGAAAACATTGAAAAAGCACCAATGTCACCATAAACTGAACTTACAAGACATCATTATTGCTCATCAGAAAATGTCTAATTCCTTAATTTCAAATACATAAATGATAAAACTCGACACAATTATTAGTGTCAGATCGTTTAACTGTATTTCCTAAGCCCACTTTAGGAGTTCTCAGTGCCAACAGTAATTTCTGATAATGACCGCCAGTGTTGCAACTATTCGTCAGTTTTGCTAATCGAATCACGATTCACAATTTCTATCAGATTTCGCAAATCGATTCGCGATTCACTTCAAAAAAGTGTAATTTCATTGTATATGAATGCACAGTTTGCATTTTGTAAGTAGATTATCATTTATGATGACCTCCTGAGGTTTAAACACAAAAGATTTAGCATAAATCCCCAAAAGTGCCATAATTTGTGGTTTTTGCTTCTAATTTGTGGTTTTTGGAAGTTTTTGACAATGCGGTATTAATGGTAGATACGTACTGTACGTTCGTACTTAAAATAGAATACCACGTGACGAATCCTCAGACCCATTTAACGATTCACAATTCGATTCATTTGATGTTTGACTACGCCCGATTCATGATTCGATTCACTGAATCGAATCATGAATCAAATTGTAAATTGACGATTCAAATTCGTTTCAACACTGATTGACCGCAAACCTGGTGGTTGAAACAACATTGAACCCCGCACTTGGGAACTCTAAGTGTAAACCTATTTTTGTGATAAATTCCAACTAATAAATATAGATAATCATCAAAACAATATCAACTCTAATAATATTGAAAAATAAAGTACTTAATCATCTTTATCTCAATAACAATCCATAATAGTAATAATGTCGCAAATCTTTACTGGAGACGGTTGCTTCGTAACCTTAGCAACCAATGACGACTTTAAGTCCGATTTTCTCTCTATTTTAAAGAAATTAAGCTCAAGGTAGGATTTTTTTCTGCGAAATGTACGTTCTCATGATTTTATGTTGTTTTTCTTGGACGGTTCTGTGTTTACTCTGGAGACGTAATCGATACTTTTTTTTCAGCAAGAATCAATTCTCCGGTGAATGAGAGCAAATATCTCCAAGTCGAGCATTAGATTTATGAGTCAAACAGTGGGAACGGCACGAAATGGAGTAACATAAAAATCCAAATGAAATTTAATTTCATGCGATTTTTCATATCGAGTCAAATTTGAAATCTCGTCGGGGGGAAACCTCTGGGCCATTTCGGCGGATTGCGGTTTCCACGTTCGAAGCCATCCATTTGCAAACATCCTTTGTGAGCGACTGCAATCAAACATGGCCGATGCTCTCTTTCCGCTGCCAGCGGAATCGATACTACATCCGGTTCGGGCAGGGGTAAGGGGGTGAGGCACCAGAGTTCCACGTAAACGCCCAAACGCGACCACACCCTGTATTCAGAGCCATGACGGGTCGATGGCCAAGGGCGACCTCTGTGCAAGGTGAGAGGCGCGCTTCTTAACAAGCACCGAGTCACGCACCTCATGTCGGGAACATCAAGAAAATGGAGTCTGTTTCTCGCACTCGGGAGTGGACGGGGGGGAGAAGAAGATACAGTCGTGAGACGCGGGCAAGACTAGATCAATAAGCGAGATGAAAAGTTGAGGTGCACTGTCGAAGTGGTGCAGGGAGAACGCACAGTGATTAAAGGGATCAACGCAACTCTAGCATGAAGCTCGTTAATGGCACGCCTTATGGGAGAAGACAATAAGGAAATGCAGTTGAGATTGTTGTGTGTGTCGTTTTTAAAAGAAAATTTCATCATTGTTTATTCAGGTTTTGAAATTGGATTTTATTTTGATCTTAGAAATGCACTTTGAGGCCAAATGTTTTAAAATGATGAACTCGTATACATAAAATATACGCTAGAGAATAATGGTCATAAAAATGAATTTTTGCGATCAAATATTATCAAATATTATCTTTAGAAAACAATTTTTTACAATTTTTTTTAATGAAACATTATTTGCAGCGAATAATTATTATACGTGAAACGGACAAATCGCAAAATGCTAATTCGCGAATTTTAGAGTACGTACCGGTAATTAAAATTTCATTTAGCGAATTTATAGATTTATTATTAAAATTTAAATTTAAATTATTTAAAAAATTTTTAAAGGCTAAAAAGCAAAATAGTGCAACCGCGAATTGTGAACAATATGGACGCAAAAATAATTTTAAAAACGAATTAGCGAATTCGCGCATAACTTTTCGCTGCAAATCTGGCGCCCCGACAAGGATAACTAAAGTTATCAAAAAATGATTGAATACTGATCAAACTTTTCCGTTAGAAAGAAGAACGAACGAGAGAAACTTCGCAGGATGACGCCACAACAAACAAGATGACTTGCACTTTCTACCAAATTTCAATACATTGCCGGTAAAAATCAAGGAAAGAGGAGCAAAGAATTAACGCTGTCACCGATTTAAAACGCCAAACACGAACATACGTCCATAAAAGTGGAAAGAGGCGTCTATTGCAGTGACAGGCCAAGTATCATCGATCGACTCCGAATCCACCTGAGTGCAGCGTTCGGCGGCGCTCGCCACGAAACTTTACATTTCAATGTTGCCAAATTATCGGGGCACTCGACATGGACGCAGATGGACTCGAGCGCTTCCTGCAACGCTCAATTAACCCGCCTTGGCTCTCCGGAGTGGCCAGGGAGTCTCAAGTCCGTCACGTTAATTGCAGATGCGGGAATTGTATGGTCGTGCGCATTACGAGCCTAATTAGGAGGCCAAGAAACGAAAACACAACACACCTCGGGAGAAATAAACAAACGCAGCCCCCGTTTGACATTGTGTGTTTGTACAAGCCCTGGAAATTGCATTAGTGATTGAATATGAGCGCGATCCGCGCCGGCGTTAATATGCACCGATATTCAAATTGAATTGCAAGCAGCTAACAGCAGGAGGCAACGCGCAATTTTCTCCTTTTCCTCTTCTCCCCGCGCGGCGTCGTCGCGAATCGATGCAGGAAACGCGAGTCCATCATCGCCGTCCAGTGTTGCAACGAATTTGAATCGAAAATCGTCAAACATCAAATGAATCGAATTGTGAATCGTTAAATGGGGCTGAGGAATCGATTCGTCACGTGGTATCCTACGTACAAATCTGCCATTAATACCACATTGTCAGAAACTTCCAAAAAACCACAAATTATGGCACTTTCGGGGATTTATGCTAAAATCTTTGTGTTTAAACCTCAGAATCAGGAGGTCATCATAAATGCAAACTGTACATCCATATACAACGAAGTTAAACATTTTGGAAGTGAATCGAGATTCGAAATAAATTATGCCAATTCTTCGAATCGTGAATTGCGAATCGATTTGCAAAACCTGATGGGAATTGTGAATCGTGATTCGATTCGCAAAATTGACGAATCGTTGCAACACTGTCGCCGTCGCGAAACGCGAATCAATGCAGGAAACGCGAGTCCATCATCGCCGTCTCAATATCACTGCCCTCATGCTGTGACGTGACCATCGCTAAACTCAAACCATCATCCTTTGAGAGGTTTCAGCAGATATCTCAACTTCAATTGTGACATATGGATCGAGTGTGTCATCTGCAATTGGCCGACCGGAGTTGCTTTACTTACACTATACTCCATATCGCTTTTTGCCCCCCTCTGGCTCAAGTGCAATAACCAATTGTTTGACTCTACTTTTGTGCTCTTCATGAAAAATTGAGTTTCAACATTTTTTTCCCCTTCGCCGAACAGCGTTCTTTATATATTTTCCAAAAACGTATGTTCTTAAACACGAACCGCCGTTTGCCTACGCTCGTAAATCGTGTTTGGATGGTGTTCGGAATTCCAATATTTGGCCCTTTGGGCAACGACGTCGATATTATCTGCTTACGAGCTGAAATCTTTAAGCTCATGCGTGATCTTTATCAGACTCGAGCCTTAATCCATATAAATGTTGTTTTCACATGATTCGTTATTGCTATGGCCGCTTTTATTGCTTCTAGAAATGAAAACAGTTAATGAAATTCTAATTTAAAGCCGTTACAAACGCCAACGACACCACCACAACTCATTTTTTCACTTTTCGTACGTGTAAATAAATAAACTCATTGTATGGCAGGGGATCAATATTGCTAGACGTGATTGCGTAAACATATACATATAATAATGTGAGAAATGTGTTATTTATTACTTAAATTCTCAGTGTTTTCACTTCAATTATAGCTTTGCTTTTAACGATAATAATTTTACTGAACTTTTCAATTTAAGGAATGAAGTGAAAAAGATAAAAATCATACTTAATAGGATATTATGAATTTAGGTTTAGACAGAACGCAACATTAATATGAAAAGAAAAATCGATTGAAATATAATATAAAAAGAAATTTTCTAATTTTTAAAGCTGATGGTACTGTATATTTCAAGATGTGCATTCTGGAGATTAAAAATTAAGATTGATGCAAATTTCATGGAAATGATTTGCTTTTTGATTGTTAAGACATATTGAAAATAAAGTTGAATACAAAACCTCACATTTGAGTTCTTGGAAGTCTTTTTTCATAAGATTGTGTGTCGCATGATAGAATTACGTGTTGTAAAAATATAAACACGAAACATGCTCACGTTTCGCAATTGGTATGCTGCATGAAAAGACTGATTTTTTTATCTCCCATTTTTATATAATGTGAAATATGATAAACAAAACGTCTTCAGTCACAAACACTCAACACACACTTAAACCTCTTTTCCTTCACATGTAAAATTTCTTCCATCAGTAATTAATTATTTAATTAAGACATAAAAAGGATGAAAAATGGGGCTATAAAATAAAATAGAAAGTTGTAAAAAAAATAAATAAAATGTATGCCTTGCGATGCACCGCACTTCATTTATTACAAGTTGCAATATAAACAACCTGTTGGAATTGACTATTAAGACGTCTTATCTGGAGAAAGATCAAGTGCATGACAAATTCCACTCCATGCTCAACTCGAGAATCAAGTTAAGTGGGATGGAACGAGAGATTTCGGTCGATGCTTAATCTCGACCGCCGCCGACTCGACTAATGGTCTTCCGTGAAGTGGATTTGAAAATTCGAAGAAAACGAGAGGATAAAAAGAAAGGAAAAAAAAAAAGGAAAAAAAAAAAACTAGCGAAAGAGGACGCTCTCAAATGATGTGCACGGTCGACGAGGTGAAGTTGCTGAGGTGTTGTCGCTCACATGATGGATGACTGTCCGGACTCCTTACACCTCCTATCCCTCCCACGCTCCCAGGAGCACTGGGCGGTGGCACTGAGCTGCTTTCCTTGCTCGTTAAACGCGCTGCCTCTGCATAAGTTGGCTCGCAGCCAAAGTCGCTTTTCCGAAATAAAAAAAAAAGGGAAAAAGTTGGTCGGTAATTCTGTCTCCGATGCAAGAAATGTGTCCAGGGAGGTTAAACCAATAATATCGACGACCTTTGAGTCGCTCGCGGCCCCTCCCCCGAATTCCACGACATATACAGTAACTGTTTGCTCTATGTACAGCGCCAGAAAATTGGGGTCGGCAGTGCCGCGGCTCTGGTCAACGACTCGATGGACTCCTCCTTTCCGATTTTTACTTGATCCGCAAATATGGTAAACATCAGTGTTGTGACCGTTACAGTTATAGTTATCTTCAACAAAAATGTAATTTGTTACTACAGTTACCATCACTGTAAAATGTTGGTCATTACAATTACTGTTGCACTACGTTACAGCTAAGAGTTGTAGGCAAGTATCGATCCGCAGTTTATCTGTGGATCGGTTTAATTTTATAAATCCTGTCAAAATTAAAAATTTACGGTACCAGTAATCGTTTATTTAGCTTGGTATGGAAAATAGTAACGTTTTATATTAAATTACGGTACTCCGTCGTTACTACTAATTAGAATAACGACGCTACGTTACAGTTACACTAAAAAATTTTGTAACGAGTTACGTTATCGTTACCGGTAACCCTGATAAACATATGCCGAATCGAGGTCTGATCGATGGGATGGAGTTGAAGGAAGAACTCGGAACCGTTTCATAACCACGCTACTAAACCATAAAATGAATGGTCAAACCATTACGGCTCGCCGAGAAAAGTTAATGAGGAAAAGATGGTTGAGGATTTGGCGCAATTTTAAGTTTTGAATTCCTCATTCGCAAGCGAGGCAAAAAATTGTAAGTGAGACTACTCTCGTAATGAATTTTCATAATCAGCCCACAAAGCATCGTGCTGCAGTGAGAGTTCCAACAAGTGAATTGCTCCAAGTGCTTCTAATGTCTCCCAACGTCTTCTTAAATTTCTCATTTTTTCCTTTTTGCTCTTTGTGAACCCTCAAATTACATTTCTACCTCCCACCTGGCTCCACTTGAATTGCTCACGGAATTAAAAAAAAACGCGATCAAAAGAAGGAAAAAAAATGTTTTATTATTTTTTTTTTTACAATTTTTTTTTGAGGTTTGGGTAAGGGAAATCAGTCGTTGAGTTTTTCTTAGAAGATATCTCTTAAAACCCAAACCAAATTTATTAAATATTAAACCAGAACATGTTTTTAGTCTGTGTTTTGTTTCCTGGTTAAATTATAAGTATGGGTAGCAAAGACAAGCATAATAAACATGTGCTTTAAATAAAAGTTTACTTTAAAGCCGATGACTCGAAATTTTTAAAGACATAAGAAGTGTTTTTAAAAATTTTTTTTAAAAGAAATAAAAATAAAAGAAAACTCAAATACACAATAAAATTAAATTAACTGTGGGTTGTGACAGCTTGCAGCTTGTTAATTGCTGAAATTAAATCTCCCAAGATTTCACCAACCGACGAAAGAAAATATCGTACTTCTTTATTGTGCAAACAAAAATTTGCAGAGTCGTAAAAAACGAAGCAGTTATTGAAGAAAATTATTCATTTTCTTTGTAAATCAATAAAACTAAGCTGTATTGATTTCGTTCTCTTTCCGACCTTAGTCGAGAATAGCATTTTTATTTCCGACTTCTCCATACCTTTGCATAATACAATCATACTCTTAACGTATAATTAACTTATAATGCTCTTCCCTTACTCGTAGAATAAATTTATTCTGATCTCCCAATAATAACTTCAAAGAAAACTTGAAACGTGGCATAGTTTGTTAAATACATAAATTAAATGCTAAATATTTGTAATAACTATAGGATTCATATAAAATTTACGCGATTATAATTATTTTTGTAATTTAATTGAAATTTTAATGTAACGTGAAATTAAGTGGTGTATTATAAATAATTAAATATAAATGAATCTATTCACACAATCTAGCTGCTCCTTATACTTGTAGCATAAACTTGCCTGCATTGCTTTCAAGCTAAATTCTGTGTAAGCTACAAGGGGCAGCTATCAGTTTTCACTATCACTTTATACAAAATTTTTATTCACTTGACGTTTAATTAAAAACAATAAAAATAACGTTAACAAACTTTAAAGTGATAGTGTCACAATTTTTTTTTTTTTTAATTTTGTTGAAAGCCGAATCTTTACTAAAATTTAAAAAAAAAAAACCCATAAATGTTTTTGTTTTTTTAAATATCTTTCTTTATGTCACAATTTTATGTTCAAAAATTGTGAGGGGAAAACGAAATAGTCTATGAACAGGCCTGAGAAGTCATGACGAAATAACAGGAAGGTGGGACTAATTTTTTGCATCACCACTTGCTGCGTTTCCCTAATTTCAATTAACCAATACCATTTGTTTTGTTAAATTTTTAAGTAGACACTATCCATTATTACGTCACGACCAAGACAGAGGTCAAGACTTCCTTTTCAAACCAAATAAACAGTTAACTTAAAAAATTTAAATAAATTTCTGCAAAAAATTAAATTTTGTGAATTAAACTATACATTTTTTTACATGCTCTTTCACATAAAAAAGAAAAAAAATTGTGACACTATCACTTTAATGCTCACATATAGAATGCAATCTATTATTCCCACTTGTTTTTTGCAGTTGGTAGAAGGGCGTATTACATGACGGATGAGAGGAAGCAAAGCCTTTAACTCAGAATTAGCCTTCGCTCGAATAAAACGTCGACCGCAGGATTAGAGACCAAATCGAGAAGCTTCCGGATTTTTGGCAGTCAGAACGAGGCAGCCAGCCTCGCTCGGCGTGCAGGTGTGGCGCGCTTCGTTAGCATAATACAAGCGTTGAATTATCGCTCACGCACAAACCTCGTGGGTACATGCACTGATAAACGCTGTTCTCTCGGCGCCCAACTTGCCAACCCGGCGGCCGCCCTGCAGCAAGAAGAGATGATTCATTCTCAAAGACATCGGCGGGAAGAAAAACCTCGGGTCCACAAAGGAGAATAAATTTGAATGAAGTGGCTCAGTCTCGCACGTTAAACGTCTCATCTGATTTATCGATTCGGACTAGAAAAACACTTCCGCGTCGAAAAAACACGACAAAACACATCCGGCGAATGCAACTCCGTAAAAAAAGTAAAAACAAAAACAAAAAAAAAAAAAAAAAACACCAATTATCGCAAGGACGATGCAAGGTGCTGATATTGAAGTTGGGGTACGGTAATGCAAACAACTAAAACGAAACACATGTGCTTCGTCCTGGATACTTGCGTTTGGCCGGACGCCAACCCATCTCATCATCCTCATTAAAGGTGGTTCATAACTCAAACGACTGCGGGAGTTTGTCAGTTGGTGGTCCTGCCCAGCAGATTTTCATTAACTTGTCACGGCGACGGCGCGACCACTTCCGACACGAGCCGTCTTCGTCTTATGAATGTCTTGGAATGAGATTTTTCCTTCCAACACAAACTTAGCTGTTTGTTCTGCTCAATTAAAGCTGTGACCTCATTAATTCAAGTGGTTCGCTTGAAGTCGAAGTAATATAAAGGCTACTGGTTATCTTTTCTCTTCTTTCCTCATTTCTTCATTTTTGGTTTTTGTCTTTGACAGTCTGGTGCTTTGTTTGGTTGGACGGTAGTCTTTGTTGCTTCTGTTTTTCTGGGTTTTTGTTTCGTTAGTGATTTCTGGATGTTATCAGGGAAGAGCGCTTTGTAGCCATAGCAGCGATAAGAGAGAAATGGAATTTATGGTCACTAATGGCCACTCAAATCATAAAAATAAACATGATAAAGAAGTGAAAAAGATAAAACTGTAGCAATCCTAAAAAAATTAACACCACTAAATTAATTCCAATTCCAATGCTTTCATCGCGTTTCCAAACCGGTTAAACACCACAAAATGAATCTGTTCATTATTTGCACTTGCTTAAATCTAGTTCAAACTGATTAAAATTGAGATTTACTTAAATTAAATTGAAAAAAAGACAAGTTACCTAAGCCAATTTATTTACACAAGATCAAATCAAATAATAAACGAACCCACCTACTATTTCGTCAGCACATTTAAATTATCTGCTTAATATAATGTCGCATTAACGAGATCACAATGTTAACAAAACCAACCAATCACAGAGCATCTGCCAAGCCGTTAAGACACCTCGTGAAAACATTTATCGCCATCTTGATGACGTCATCACCAAAACTTAGCACATTTAGAAACTTAAATATCAAGATTTGTAAAGATTTATTGAGATTTGTAAAGATTTATTGAGATTTGTAAAGATTTATTGAGATTCATAAAGATTTTTAAAGAATTATTAAATTTCTGAGATTTATTACAAGATTTACAGCTTTGCAGAGATTCGTGGAGATATTTTTGACCGGTCGACAAGATTTTCGAGCTTGTTAGACTCTTCGATAGACACCCATTAAATAACTGTTGCAATGCATTATGACCCAACAAACAAAACACTGCAATAATCACAGAATTGATAGCTATATAGTAATACATTGCTAGACTTTAAGCCTAATCCATCACTTTTTCTCCTCTTCATAACTCTTCATAAAAGGAAAGTAGGCGACTTTGTACGCAACTTTTCGCTCCTTGTTCGCAAAGAGCTGCTGGCAAACGCGAAACTCCTTAAGTGAGGTGCATGAAACTTGATCTGATAAATTGGTCTCGCAAGACCCAGGCAGGAGGTCGCGGGTCGCTTCCGGAAATCCCCTCAGTTATCCTCTTGTGGGCAAGAGGGATTGAATCTGTCGTCTCGAGGGAGATTGCACCTTCTTCCTTCCTCCTATCGCCAGTTTAAATCATTGACACGGACCGGGGGCTGAGCTTCGACCCTTGCCGGGTCCTTGTGGCACTCCGTCGGTGCCTTGATCTCAGTCGCCCGCTGAGTGACTGAGTACAGCGAGGAAAAACATAAAGCAACGTGGCTCTCTATCTTTAAGCTCTCTTCTTGAAATTAATGGTTACCAGATTAACGCTGTAATCATTTCAAAGCGACCAAGACATTGGCACGTTGCGTACGTACACATAACTCGATAAATATCCAACGGCTTTTGCTAACACTTCATAAGCAGCACGAGGTCAACAGCTGGACGGCTGCAAAAATCTAATTTATCGTTGTTGAGCTAATCGAGCCTCTCGGCTCGACTTGACACCTCAACAACATCTGCGAGAATTCATTTATCAAAAGTCTAAACGTTTGTTCTTAGCTCAAATGAATGTCCTCTACCGAATGTCAATACCAATTACCTTAATAGGCTTAATAAATAAAAAGTGGCCTTTGTGATTTCATTTAGAAAGCTCACTAAAGATTAATGTTGCAGATATTTCGAGAGGAAATGATACTTTTTTTTCTCTTTATTGGTATTCCGAAAAACACTATTGCGGTCCGAGATGTTGGTATTGATTTAAAAGCGATTAAAATTCCGTCGATATACTTTGACAAAGGTAATATAGTCAATTAAGTTTTATTGAACTTGTTTTGACATATAGTGTGCGATTTATGGGGTAGAAAGAATTCGAGAGGTAATTAAGAGTAGGAAATATGCTGCGATTCATGGAAAAGTCACATAAATTGTGTTAAAAGTAGTTAAAGTCGTAATTTTACAAGGTGTTTACTGATCATAGAAATTCTGAAAATTCTGGAAAAGTCATGGAATGAAATGAAATTTTGATCATGGAAGTCATGATTTTCATTATTTGATTATGGAATTTTTTTTTCTCATTGCCAAAGTAGCTGCTGGCGAACCTTTAGCCATATTTCACTTCATCCTCTTTCCCATTGTAATCGCAAAAAATTGTAATTTGTAAAATTCAAAGTCATTAAAAGCCCTCCATGAACAAAAATCGAAAGAGAATGCGGAAAAGGAAACTCAAAAGAATTTGGATAAAAAGAATTAAAAATTAGAAAAAGATGAAGAACTTAAGAATCTTGACAAAAGAAATGATTACAAGTAGTTTGAAAAGAATGAAAAACTCTGGTCAGTGATTATCTTTTTTAATGAAAGAATTAATGTATTATTATGTCCTGGAAAATAAACTTGAGTCATAGAAATTTATTTCATATTTCTAGTGGACAGTCTGGACACCCTGTAAATTTTATTTAATTTTATTCAACTATAACTGATATAAAATAACTGTTTGATTTTTGATAGCAAAACAAAACCAACGTGAATCAATGCACTGACAATTTTCACATGTTTATTTATAACATGTAATATGTAAATAAACCTGCCAAACCAAAAACTATTTCATATTCAGTCGCTGCACAAAAATCATAATATCTTTTTCACCTCCCCCTCCCCCCATCCTCCTTCCAAATTCCCTTCATATTGGCGTTAAGTATAAAACGAAAATACGAAACGATTTGAAGACTATATTTGGCAGCTGCAATAAAAACATATGCGGTATCTAAGTACAACATATTTCTTCTGTCAATTACGAATCACAAAAAAAAACAAAAAAAACACGAGGTTGTTTTCATTTTTCTCATTTAAATTTTTTTTTTTTTTTATTAAAAAAAAAAAAAAAAAAAAAAAAAAGGAATAAAAAGTGGCTGCCTTTTCATTTCAATATCAAAGTAACTGCACGCGTATAGATTAGTAGTGAGCAGAGCTTTGTTCGACCTTGGCCGTTTCTATCTCGTTACTCCGCACACGTCCAGCATGCATAATTAATATCTTTGTGAATTATGCCTTTACTTTCCCCTTAATCTGCATGGCATGAAAAAGAAGACGGAGAGAACCGACGCTGCAGACGAGCAAGAGAAGAGAGAGACGAGTAAAAAGAAGAGACGTCTTCACTGCCCCCTCGAGCTATTGATTAGGTGCACGCTGCCTCTCCCGATGCGCAGCCATTCATTAAAAATCCCTGGGCTGAGGGGCAGAGATGGGAATTGCCACAACACCCAGCAGACAAATAAAGCGACGGGCAAATTCCTTGATCTTCCGCGTTCGCCAATTGTCATGGTCCAGAGGGCAGTCGAATTCGAGGCAAATTAAGTCCCACGGCCGCGCTCCGGGCTTAGATAAGGCGGTTGCGCACTAGCGTGTATTTAATTAAGAAAAGGTGATCCATAACTAGTTTTAAAGTTAAATAATGCACGTGTTTATACGACACAATATACTGTATATAAGTATTTAAAGAACAGTGAAAATTCCACGTATCTAAAAAGGTGAATTCCACTGTGGAATTCACCTTTTTAGATACTTGTATAAAAACGTGCTATCGTTTATATACAGTGGAATCCGCGAAAAACGCACTCTCTTATAACGTAATTCTGTTATAAAGTCAAAAACGTTTGGTTCCCAGACATATAAATTGTGTATTAATTTACTCGGTTCGGTTATAACGTAAATCCGGTTGTAACGTAACAAATTGTTGGGTTCCTACAGTTACGTTAAAAACTTAATTTTCTAAAAATAACTATTAGAGATATAGAAACTTAAAGTTCCTCACCAAAACTTGATTCTTTGTCTTCGGAAGTTAGGAATTCAACGTCAGAATCAACTAAATCACCACTTGAGTCCACGTGAAAGGCTGCATCGCAGCAATCAGAAATAACAGCGCTTTGACTAAAGACTTTTTGCAGTAAAAACAACCAAATTATTTTGCTTAAAGTTTAAGGGGCAAAATTTTTAATTTCATAATAACTTTTTATATTGCCGTTCAATCAGCATGAAAAAAATTCAGAATATGTAAACTTACATTCTGAACAGGTATAAAAAATATCAAATATCCAAAAAAACAAATTAAAGAAAAGTTTATATTCACAACTGATGCTTGTGAGTTAGTTGTGACATTTATCAAATAGGTTGGTAAACAAAGGGTAAACAAATACCTCTGCTGAAATAATAAAAATCACTATTAAAGAAACAACTGAATTTACACCTTTATTCTGTATCGTCCATCATTAGTGAAAAAAAAAGGATTGAGCAAATAGATATAAAACCTGATTTTTACATTACATGCAAAATGCCATCTAATGGCAAAAACGAAACATTAATAGAATCAGAATGAAAAATCATCCACTAACAACAAAAATGGGTTTGTGTGTGCCGGCACGTGTCGTTTGGCTGCTGTAGCGAGACAGACGCAGCTGGGCTTGGCAGGCGGCTGAGAAATTTGCCTCGCCTTTTCCCTTTTTCAAACGTGATGACAGGTAAAGAATTTTTTGTTTCCTCCTCTCTCTGGAAGGGGGCTCACGGGCACACGAAAGCAGTCATTTATAGTCGCGGAAAAATGTTATATTTATTGCTTCGTGTTGCTATAAAAAGATTTAATACTCGGCTTGTAATTGCACAGGTCTGCGAGCCATGTGCGTGAATCACGTGACACTTTCCACTTGTTTCTTTGCTTTGCTTCTATTAGGTATTCATTATCGAACCATTACTCACCCGACAAAGGTATATAGTTGCAGGGAGAAAAATATTATTTTTTCCTTTTTTCTTAATAGGTTCATGCATCTTTCATAGAACTGAGAGAAATTATTATTTTTCAATCTCCTTCTGACCACGCGAACCCATTAAATTTAGAGCGATTTGCGATAACCTTATCTCTCGAACCAACACACCAATTTAAAAAAAATTACAACTTGTTTAATTCCTTACATTCGAATGAATAAAACTAGCCTTAATTTTTATAAATTGGTGCAGTGGTTCGAGAGATATCGTGAGAAGAAAGGTTGTTTACTTTTGTTTTCGCGGTGAGGGAAAACCGAATCGTAATTGATCATTTCGACGTTCGTCTCTCGCTGCCCTTTACATCCGTTTCTATCTCTCTTGTTTAGCCATTTCGGAGGCCGTGTGACAGGAATGAGATGATCCGTCAATCCATGCGTGACGTCAATACGGCTGGAACAGAAAGCGGTGTGCAACTCCAATAACAAAGCTCCGCCTGGAGGTAGGACTATTCGGCTTCGCTGCTGCGTCTTGCTCGAGACACAGATGCTCGATCCGGGTCTTCAATAGCTGACGGATGCAGGAGAGTGGAAAAGCGAAGAGAGGTGAATCGTACAATGACAAATCCCCTTGTCTTGCGATTCTTTCCGAGGGGAAAAAATAGTCTTGTGCACAAAACTCCAAAACTCACTTATCGCTGCGAAAAGTTTTTCTGTATTTTTTTATTTTTTATTTTTTATTTTTCATTTTTTTTTTGAAGTGAAGTCCAAGAAGTCATGTGAGAAGTCCAGCCACCATGACAAGAGACTCAATCAAAGCTCACAAAGCACCAAGAAGCGATCAATAAAAAGGAAACAGCAAAAAGGGGAAAAATTAAGAGAAAAAACCATAGTTATAATAGCGTGAGAAAAAGTAAACAAACTGCAAGGGAAAAAGAGCAATGAGAAGACAAATTGATTCTAAACATAGGCTTTTGAATGAAATGTTAACAATGGAGTCGAACGTATCGGAGAAGCGAAATCGAGGCTCCATTTTCTCGTTTACTACCGCGCTATTTATGAAGGAAATAAAGCCGCCCAAGTTAAAAGCAAAAAGTGCATTTACAACAGTCGAGATAACACTTCTTGCGAGTAACACTTCTTGCGTCGAGTTGCACTCCAGGCCGAAAGCAGACCGAAAAAAGTTGCAACTTAAGGCTATTGTCGTAATTACACATAAGATGAAGATGCTATTAACAAGTTTTTTCGCGCTTTTGCACTAGTTTAATCTTCCAATTATTTTTTGCTTCGCACTGTGTCTCCAGGCGAAGAAGCAAAAACTGATTTCATTTGGAAGAGGGATTTGCTTCAATCCTTTAGGTATTTCAAGTGGATTTACTCCTCTTTGATCTTATTAGAAAAAGAAACGAGATCATAATTTTTTTTTATTTGCAACTCGCAGTGATTAAAGCGCGTGGAAAATTCTTTCCTTCTATGCCACTATTTTCTCACAGTGCCATTTGAGCAGCAGTAAAAAAAAATAAATATTAAAAAAAAACTTTTTAAATTAAATTAAAAAAAAAAAAAAAAAAAAAAATCTTTAAAAATATGTCTCATTAACAATTTTTCAATTGCAACTTTTCTGAATATATAAGTGCACTTAGGGCACATGTTAAACGTATACAATTCAACGCAGTCTCCCGTGTATTTATTTCCAACTCTAATGTGCTTAAATTAGAAGAACGAAAAGAATTTTTCAGCTTTTCATTGCCCTTTTGTAAAAAAACATCCAAAAAAAGAAAAAAATAGTTAAATGACCAAACTAGGTATTGCCACCAGTTTTTACCATACCGGTACCGTAAAGGTTTGGTATTTTGGTCTTTTTTAGCTGTATCGTAAACCGGTTTTTAAGGATAGTATACCGATATTTTTAAAACATTAAAACATTGATAAAAGACAGTGCAAAACGAGATTTACGAAGAAATCTGTTACGTTTTACATAAACATTAGCAAGAGAAACGTAATAAAAACGTAATTTATTCGTAAATCAAGTTTTTACCACGTTTCTGTTATTAACTTATGCAAAACATGTCAGTGGCTTCCTACATAAGCTTTGATATTGAACTTTATTGTTGCACATAATTTACTTGACATTTTTATTTACAATGACGCCTGTTTAGCAATATTACATTAAAAACAACAAAAACTCAGCGAAATGCAACAAATTTGGCGAAATTACTAAAGTGTAATGGCAGATAAATTGCATTGAAATTTTTTTTCAAAAATTCGATGTCAATTAACTTAAACGATAAATCTCTACATATTCTGGTATTTTTAAAGTTTCATTTCTTAAAAATTAATTACAGTAGTTTTAAGCTTTTTACGATTTAGAAATAAATAAATTATTTGTATAAAATACACAATTTGTAAGCAAAAAAAAATTAAACTCAAACTACGGTACCAGTTTGAATCAGTTTTTAAGCGACATTTGTACCGATTACCGGTTTTCTAATTTCCGGTATTTTTTCAATCCCTATCCCAAACAGCATCTTTCCACCATCCCAGTCAGATTTAAACTTAATTAAATAATTAACCTTGGAAAACGACAAGCTAATTACGTTTCATAATTCCTTATATCAACTGACAGCCACGACAGTCACCACCAGCGTCACGAAAACGCAGTGAGGCATGTCCGCGCACGCGTTCTGCAGATCAAATCAATTCAAACTGCCCCAGCCATTTCAAAGCAGACTATTTTTGTGGAAAATAAAAAAAAAAAAGAAAGAAAAAAAGAGGAGGAAAAACTGCAACCACTTCTGTTGCTGCCTTCTTGCCCCAAGTGCTAGATTGATCAGCCGCCGAGATCGATAGAAAGAACCGCTCTCCCTTCCCTCAGACCATTCTTTACACAACGCCGTTTGTCACTGTATCATTTTAGTCAAAGTGAGTGTCACCAAAAGGTGCGCCTCGGGTTGCACCAACATTTAAATGCTGTTTAAATAAACCAACGAGAATGACGAGTCGCGGTGCACTTTTCTTGAGTGACAACAACCGGAGGGGTATGGAGGGGGTTGATTACCTAATGGCACACAAAGAACGCTGCACGTGCCAAAAGCTGCGGTTAATCAGGCAAAAGGAAAAGGAAAAGTAAAGTGTCCGATTCGTCAATCGGGCGGGTTAATTCGTCATGCAACCGTCATTGCGACACAGAAAACACATCAAGGCTTTATTTTTCCCCAATTACAGACGCCATCGAGCGAGCAATTTTGCCGTCGCCCGAACGCGCAGCCATTAGCATCGCGTCACCTCTGACAGCCATTACTTGCAGTCGAGTCATAGACAGGTGAATCGACTTCTGTTCGCCGGCCGCGATCGACGCAGATTTACGGCGCGACAAAACGAGGGGCCTCGTGCGACTGGGCGATAAATTGGCTGTGTGCGCATGCCACCCAATTTCTCATGAAACCATAAAACTGATCGCAGGTAACCCCCTTTGGTCCAACAATATTCAAAGGAGGAAAGGAAAAGAAAGGAACACATCACCGGATTTCCATGTTTTTTGTTTTTGTTGTTGTTTTTCGATTTGTTATATTGCACTATAAAAAAAACCAGACTTTGTGCTTGTCTGGGCACTTGATTGAATACACTACAACTCCCTATTGTAATTGTTCTTTTAGACTAGAGTTGTAAGCGGGTCTGAAATCAACTAATTTTTCATCTGCATTTGCTAAATTGCGGTTATCTACGTAAAACCGCAGATACGGTAAACCGCGAATCAGATATTCTGCAACTCTATTTTAGACTTTTCTAACTTGTGAGTTTTCTTACAGTAGAATTCCTCAAAATCAGTCAAACTTTGCAGATGAAACATGATATTTATTTAATGGCAACAGTTTGGCCTTTATAATAATGCTCAAATATCAGTTAAAAACGTATTATTTTAGATTGTTCTAATTCTGAGTTTGCTCAATTTAGTGTTTCAATGTTTTGGGCAGTTTTGTTTGACTTTGAGTTTTTCCTTTGGTTAAGCTGTATGGTCTCTTTAAATCATTTTAGCTGATTCTACTTTAATCTCTTGGAGGCTACGGTTGGTTATTTATTGTCTCAGTTCAAAAATAGAACTTGTTTACAGAATTGCAGAATTGTATAAGCTGAAATAATTTGACTATACATTAGACCTCTATTATTAATAGGTAGATTATTTCTACCATTACACAAATTTTAAACAAGTGGGATACGATTTTCAAACCTTACATGTATAAATTAGTGTTTTGGCAACTTTAAACATTTAAGTTTCTTCTTTTTTTATATGTAAAATTTTTATTTTTCGAGTATAAAAAGCACTTGCGCGATGAACGGAAATGAAACCAAGTTATTTTAGAACAACGTCAAAACCAAAATTAAAAAAATAAATAAAGAAATAAAAAAAAATGAAACGAGGTCAATGAAATATCGAATCCAAAGTGAAATGTGTGTTCAATTCGCCGTGCAATCGCTGCTTTTTTAATATTTTTATTCCGCACTCGTTTCTTCTTTTCAACTGATTGACTCGTTTAAGTCCAACCCTATTCATAGTTCTCGCTTTCAAAATTTTTTCCGATGGAGCAAATATAGGCAAGCAGTATGATAAGAAAAAAAAAATCTTCCGCTTCATTTCCTCTTTTCATCCTCGCTAATGAGAACAATTCTGACGCCATTTTTCTTTTAATGGAGAATAATTTTTTTCTGTTTGTGTAATGAGCAGGCAGAAAATAACACGAGTCGCACTTCGGTTCCGTAGAAAATGACACGGACACAAATGGCAGTGGAGACTTTCATTCACTCCAGCTAAATCCCACTTGGTTTCGAGTTCACAAACCCACTTCTTTTAATCCCTCTCCCCAGAAAGCTTAGAGGCGTCCATTTCCACATTGTCTTGATAGAATTAAAAAAAAAAAAAAGAGTGGCTGATCATTTTTTCTTTCCAACAAAAAAAAGAGTGATTTTTGGATAAGTCAAAAACTTTTAAATTAAATTTTTAGAGATTAGATAGAAAGAAATGAAAACTTATTACACAGAAATAATTTCCTATGCAAATTTTTATAATTATGGCTCGTCTCAAATTAGGTAACCTTATACAAGCTAATTAAATCTTAATTTAAAAACAAGTGTTTACTCAAATTGTAATTATTTTTTCACCAAAAAAAAAAAAAAAAAAAAAAAAAAAAAAAAAAACATCAAAAAGCATTATCATCTTTAAAATAAAGAAATCAATGCCAAAAAGTCGGTTATCTCGCAAAGACACAAATACCTAGCAATTATTAAATAATTCAGTATAAATTATTTATCAAGTCACTGCATAATTAATTTAATAACAACACAAAACTCGGCACGAACAATATTTGTAATTGGAGGGTCAAAGCTGATAAAACAACTACAAGAGCATTATCTCCCCGAGATTTTCTTGTCTAAGCAGTGCGAGTCATGTTCTTAAAGTTGAAATATTTCTTCTTACCTTTCAAAATAATTCTAAACAGCGTCCATGAGGTGGCGTGGACGTCGAAATGGGGTTCGAATCGTCTCTTTTCCTGTTTAATAATAAAGAAAAAACGCCGGTTAATTGAGTCTGGTTGCCTGACTCTCTCTCTCACTCTCTCTCTCTCTCTCCCCAGTCTCGATGCCTGAAGACGCAATATAAAAGGTCGCGGCATGAGATTTATCGAGTGGAACTCGGCGATCGGTATCGACCTCTTTCAGTGACGATGGTCACGCAAGCACAACAGACCTCTTTATCGCTCAAAGCAACCCACCCTCCACTCATTTTGTGCGCAGATAAGAGGCGAGATGCTGCATCGAGTGTTCCATCCACACAAGTCTCGTCGAGTGATACAAGTGAGGCGTGGGGGGCTCCTTATCAACTACTTTCTTCAACCTCGTTTGATTTTTCTTGCTACCAATAAGCGAGGCAATTCACGTTGGATGGGTATTATCGTGCCACTACCCATTGACCCTCAGGCCCACTCACGTTCCGTGTTCACAACTGACAAAAACAAACTCTGAATGATCAACTGATAACTGCTACCCACACAAAAAGCTATTTTCTTGTTAGCTTCGTGGTATTACTATGGCATACTAAACTTCTTATGGTATCAGCCATGTCTTATCTAATCAATTTACCAATAAGCTTCCTCGAGAAATTATTTTTATGTTATTTTCATTACATAAGCTTAGGGTGATTACAAAAGAAATATAGTTTCAGTATTGTATTACATCAACACTATTGTACATATTGGGTTTGTAGAGAAACTTAAAAAGATGGCAACTATGACGTCAGTCATCACGTGACCGACAAACCAAAATGGTTGTAAATCTGTTGAGAAAGCATTTTGCGTCCTTGAATCGAGTAAAATATATTCTGCCTTGCTCGTTGGCCACCATGAATAACACCGTGTGACTTTTTTCTTGTGGGGATTCATCAAAGATAACATTCTTGTTCCCCCACTTTCAGCTACAGTAATTTGCATGACCTGAAACAAAAAATTACTAATGCAATTGCTGAAGTTACTAAAGACATACTGATGCGAGTTTGGGACGAATACTGTACACGTTTTGCCTCGATATCTGCCATGTGACCCAAAGTGTACACATTAAGCGTATTTAATTACTTGAGTTTCTCCACAAACCCACGTAAAGTAAATGTCAATATCTACAATAGTTTTGATGTAATACAATGTTAAAACTGTCTATTTCATTTGCAATCACCTTGTACAATTAAAACTTATTTTTTAATATATTATTTTAATCATATTTTATCAAGTTTATAAAATTTTTTAGTAAAATTAGAACCTAACGAAACATGTTAAAATATAGACCTCATGATTGTTTATAATGAAGCACTAACTAAGAATTCATACACAATTAATTACATTAAAATCTAATATTGCATGACTAGATTCCACTGGTTCTAAATTACAAGTTGACAGATGCAGAGTTGGCAGAGGAGAAACAGTCTAATTGTCTATGAAATAATTGAATTTTTTTCTTTCAATTAGATGGAAATAAATTCCACCAAAAACAGGTGAAAGAAATTAAATTAATTGCTCATCTTAATGCATCTAACCCTAATAACACCACAGTTGCAAAAACAATTAATTAAATTACATTGTTGTTTTTTTTAATACGTGGAAACATTGAAAAGCTCTTTAACCCTTCGTTTACCGGATTTTGGAACTTACACCAGGTATCAATGATGGTGAAAATTGTCACACTTTTGAAAGATGTTAATAGAAGCGCTGTTCCTTTGGAACTTGAATTTCCTCAACAAAACTTGATTCTTTGAATCCGGAAGTTAGAAATTCGTCGTCAGAATCAACAAAATCACTGCTTGAGTCTACGTGAAACGCTGCATCAAATAATGCAGACATACCGGTAAGAGCGTTTTGATTAAAGACGTTTAGCAGTGAAAACAACCAAATTATTTTGCTGGGATTTTAAGGGGCAAGATTTTTCATTTCATAATAACTTTTTAAATTGCTGTCCAATCATCATGAAAAAAATTCAGAAAATGTAAATCCACATTCTGAACAGGTATAAAAAAATATAAAATATCTAAAAAAAAAAAATTTAAAATAAAATTTGCAATCACAACTGATGTGACATTTGTCACATAGGTTGGTTAGCGAAGGGTTAATATGTTTTTATGCGGTCCTTGAAAAGTCAAGAATGTGATTACCATTTGTTAGAGGGAAAAATAGCTTGGCATTATGCGTAGCTGTGATTGCGTGCGAAATCTTGGCGTTTCTTGGGTCATGACATCATTTGAGTCGAGAGCCAAACTGACGCTTGACACCCACACGCATCGGGAGGGGCAAACGTGTGCTGCTAATAGCGGAGCTTGATGTGAGATGAGGATGTAAACAGGGCCATATGCGCCGGTCGATATGCGTCCGAGACAGCAGGGACTTGTACACAACCATCAATCTGGAGAGGAAAAGAGCGCCTCGTTGCCAAATGAATTGTGTGCACTAAAGACAGTTCTAAAATGAAGTGAGTGACCGACGAATGATCAAGTGGCGCCGATCCTTTCTCAAACGTTTCCTTGGCCCGATCCACAAGCATCTCGGACGAAGAATGAGCCATTAGTGTCAACACTGGTGCTGTTCATCAGCTGGAAGGTTGATTTATTTTGCTGGCTCAATTGCAGCCAGAATATACTTTTCGAAATGTGCTATAAAAGCCAAATGTTTAGAGGGCTTATCGTTTTTAAACTATTCATTAAAAGTGGCTGGGAGAGAACGGCATATATCATGAAACCAACCATGGAATGTGAGAAGGGAAATAAGAAACTCAAACTACTTAAAAGACTTAAATAAAAAACTCTAAAACAGTATCAAGTGACCAAAAAATTACAAAACTCAAAGAATGAATTTAATAAAACTGATGTTCATTAAGACTACGGTATTGAAAGTCTTGTACAAACCCCACAAAAATTGACTTCAATGTTTAGAAAAGTTTTAACAATTTTTTCCTGTTTTAAGCTCAGAAAATAATATTAGAAAAAAATCATTAAAAAAACCAGAGTTTCAAACCAAAAACCAATATTTTCGATCGGAGTAAAATTGAAACTTAATCGTAAAAATGGCGAACAAAAACCAAAATAATTCTGATTTTTAAATGCCACTCCAATCATCTTCCAAAAAATTAATTATAACCACCAATATTTCATCTGCAATTACGCTTTTCATTTTTTTTTCTTCCCCCTAAAATTCCTATCATTTTCTTCAATGCACTTTTAATGAATTGCTTAAGACTTAAATTTGACTCTTATATGGTAGCTTTTTACTGTAATTTGAGGCAAAGAAAGAATAATGAAGCAGACATAGTCAAAACTCAGATTAAATGTAAAACTCTTAATAATGCATTTACATCAATTCTAAAATTAAAAATCAAGCACAAAAATAACCTTCAGTACGGTACAGTAATAACATTACGATATTGTAAGAAATAAAACTAAACTAGCAAGAAGTTGTAAACAACAAGTCAACAACCTTATTCACCTATGCTCAAAGTAAATAAAAAAAACACTCTTGTTATTTACTTCAGCTTGTACCTACATTGCAGAAAAGCACCCTTGGGATGTTAAACACCTTGTAAACTTTCTTGATGTAGGATGCACTGTATAATCGGCTTCTATTAAGTACTGTTACATCCTTGCAATAAAAATGCTTAATATCACAATTTTCCTAAAATTTTGCAGCATTTGCATTACAATTGACAATATTTTTTATAGAATTAAGAACATTGAAAATTAATTTTTAGTTTCGAGTCCCCGCCCGCTTGTTGGTGGCGCTCGAACCCAAAATATAAAAAAAATATAATAAATTCGCCCGCCTCTGATTTGTAAAGATTTGTAAAAATTTTACAGAATTTTCATAATTTTTCAATATTTATTAGGTTTCTAGCAATTTTTCAGAATTTGTAATGGATTTGTAATGATTTTTTTTTTTTGACCCGTCGACGAGATTTTTGAGTTTGTCCAACCCCTCAATTTTAGGATACATTTTACATTTTAATACAGGTCATTAAAATTTGGAAAAAAAAAAATTTGCTCGCATCAATTTTTTTTTTGAAGAAAGAAGAAAGAAAAAAAGAAAAGAAAAGAAAAGAAAAGAAAAGAAAAAAAAAACTCCTCCTTGCCTCTACTTTCGGAAGTTTATCGGACGTGAAACTAAAAATTAATTTCCAATGGTCTAAACTTATTACAATACCAAAAAAAAATAATCTTCTCATTGCTTCCCAATTCATTAAAAAATCATTGAAAAAAATCCCCGTTAGTCATGAAGCCCTCGCGGATCCTTTCAGACGAGTTTATTGGATTCTAATTCCATCAAAAAAGAGAAAATAGGCAACTCTGAGTTAGCCTTTTCCGGTCGGAATAAAAAGCAAGGGCCCTTTAAGTGAAAACGAATTGGACAGAAACGGTAGTGCGGGCGAGACAAATGTGACTGTGGAAGTCATAAACATGACACCCATTACGCACGCCGGTCCCCGCATTTCCCCAAAGAATGACGTCAAGCAAAATAAGTGCAATGCAACAGTGCGTTTAATTTTCCGCGCGCCCCCTAGGGTGGTGTGTCTTCAATTCAATGCAGATTGAAATCGTGCAACGAGAAAAACCTCAAGCCTAGTCCAACGATTAGTTTGTGTCAAGAGGACAACGAACGCGTTTCCACTATCCCGTCTTTCAACCTCGAGCTTTCCACTACTCCAGTACCGTTCCCTGGGCACTTCTACTAAGATAAATGGGCAAATTGTTTTCTTTTTGCCTTTTCCCTCTGTTTCCTTCGATTTCTTTCTTTCTTTTTTATTTTATTTATTTTTTTTTTTTTGTTAGCTTCGTTTCAATCCTCTTACCTCAATGTCAAACAACAATGACCGTTGCACTTTTTCATCCTTTCGGAATTGAATTCGAGGCAGGTACGCGATTTGGTGTAAAATGCTTTTGTTTGCGAGAAATATTCAAAAATTCTTCAGGTGCAACAGCTCTCATTTATCACTTTAAAATAAAATATTGTTTGCAATTTGTACGGGGAAATTGAAAATTTACTTATGTTAAATATTTTTAGATATTTTTTTCAAACATTCAAAGTCCCATTTCAATTTTCCATGCATTTGAATTTTAAATGAAATGGGAATTTATGCACTTTATTTGATGAAATATTCATCAATATGCCAACTTTTTATTTTCAGAGATTTTTCCATACCAGGAAGAAAAATTAAGAAGATTACAAGCTATTTCGAAAACGATTACATTAATTTACACTAAAGTGTTTACAACATTTTTCTTTAAAACAACTTTGTATGGCATACCATATCCATAACGTTTGCATTGGAGTATGTTTGTAACATAAAAGCAAAATGCATTTAAATTATACGTTTTACATGTTACGTTTTACTTTTTTTGCACAAGCTCTATTGTTTCTTGAGCGAAACAGTTTCTGTAATAAACCCCAACTATTTTATTCTTTAAGATTTAACTTTTTTTTAACCATTCCATTACCGGGTGGCGACAAACTGCTTGTACGTCCCATGGTAAAAAATACACATTTTTACTATCCTGGAGCTGAAGCTCCGTTAGCCAAAAGTGGGCTTAATGTTTGGTACTGGCAAACACCCTCTCTGGGTGTATTTAACTAATCAGGTTCATTTTTTTCTTGCTTGACTCCTGCTGTGTTACCCCTTCTAGGGGGAATACTGAAAGTAAGTTGCTACACACTGAAATTTTTAATCCCTCATTAACTATAGCGGAAAGTCTAACCAAAAGAGTCTCATAAGATTTTAAGGGGAAAAATATTTGCAAGGGCTATAACTTTATTATTAATAATTCTTTTTACATCAAAATTAGCCAGAACACAGTACATGAGAATATGAACAAAATTGACAAGAAAAAAAATTTATATTAACAAATAAAAAAGATTTCCTATCCATGTTTGTGTGGTGTGTATTTTTTTTTTACCGTGATTGATAATGAAAGGGTTAATTTAAAACTAAATTTCCACTTTTAACTAAAACAAAATTAATTCAATCATATTTGGTATCAATTGGGCAGTTAACGAATCAGACGTAGCTAATTCTTTTGTGGTTACACATGAACCAGAACAGTAAAACGTAGCAGCAGAGCGCATCCAATCATTAAAACAGCGGAAAGGAAAATTTCCAGAGGATTGAGCTTCCCTGAATTCAAAATTGATGACCTGCGGTGCAGTCAGCATAGAGACGAACACTAATTCCACACATCACACTTTTCCCCACCGCTTTTTTCCCCCAGCCCCATCTCTATTGAAAAGACACGAGCCAAATATAATTCGCGGCTTGTGCACTCAAATAAATTTACCTCAGACAAAAGCGTCAACATTTTTTTTACACTTTGCAAAACTATTCTTCCAATTTATCACGCATAACAGGTACAAACAAAGGGTATCTATCCCTTACCTCATCCTTCCCATTCTCAGTGTGGCACACGTGATGTATGCGAGTAGAGCATCGATTTCCCCTTTCATGAATATAAAGCGAAAAGGAAAAAAAGGCACAAGCACAGAATGGATAGTTTATCTTAATTAAATCAAAACACGAGATGGTCGCGTTAAGAGAATTATTAGCCAACTCGTTACGTATGGGTCACGTTTGCACTTTATGCACTGTTTTCATCCCGCTTCCGTCTTTTCGTTCGACGGTAACAAAAATTCAGCAATGTACAAATTGAAACGTTAAACTGGTTCTAAAGTCTCCAACTTGTATGGGAAGTTCCCAAACCAGTTTCCGGGGGAAAAAAAGTCTGGAGATAATCAGCAGTTAAAAGTAAAGTTCTGAGTAACAATTTAGAGACTGAATGAATGACATAAATAAAATGAGTTTTTTATGTGTTGCTATAGTTACAATACATTAAAATAAATTATACTAAATAAACTTCTAATGAAGTTTAACTTATGCAGAATTTTACGCGTTTCAAGTTTTGCTAATTCTTCTACTCTATCAGAGATGCACCTATGCATGCGATATGTTTTAAACTGTTTGGATCAAGATGTATCGTTTCCCCTCGAAACAGAAGAGATTTGAAAAAGTTGAAAAATTGGCTCATTAATATTATGCATGTAAAAAAAAATAGAACTCTGTATTGTTGAATTTGTGTAACATTTCAATGTTGTATATTTTCATTAAATATTTGAGATTCTCTAGTGTTGCATAGAACCAGCAAAGTAGCCACCGGCGACCGTAAGCATTTTTCCTTTCCTTTATTGCTAGTTTCATTATTATACAAGTTAAAAAAATTAAAATTCTGTATTGTTGAATTTATGTAACATTTCAATGTTGTGTATTTTAATTAAATATTTGTGTTAATAAAATACTCTCTACTGTAACCACTAGCAACTGTAAGCATTTTTTCTTCTTTTTTTTTTTGCTAGTTGCATTGTTTCATTATTACACACATTGAAAATTGAACTCTATTATCTGTAAAATATCTTCAATACCACGTATAAAATTCCTTTACTTTTCATTGTAAACTACCTGGAGACAGTTGCAACAAAAAAAAAACCTTTACTTGCAGTTTTTCCTGCACTGCATGCAATTTCTCTATTTCCTCGCACAGATTTCAATTTTTTGCAACCACTTTCTCACATTAAAAACAGTTTAAAGAAAAGAGAGAGAGAGAGACGATGCAACGCACGTGTTATTTATGGTCGAATAGAAAAGCAATTGGGGGATGCGGGAGGGCCGAGTTTGTTCTTCCCATTCATACGTATACGTACATGCATCGCAAAAGCAGATGTTTGGCATTCTTGCATTTAAGAATTCACGTCATTTTTCATGAGTCCTGCACCGCCATCGTTCGACTGCGGGTATTAAAATTCCTCCCACACGGAGCTGCAGTACGGCAACCGCAAACACAGAATCGGTGCAAATTTCAGCCGCACTGCCACGCACATATCCCAACCCTTTACGCCCCGATTCGGATAGCCATTTGATAGAGTTTTCTCCAAGCTCAGTCGGGGATTAAACCGTAATTCACAACGTGGCAGGGGCGGACTGGCCATACGGGCATTCGGGCAATGCCCGGTGGGCCGGTACCCCTGCTAGAAAATGGGCCGGTGGGCTGAATAAGCATATTGTG
>JAQFZP010000048.1:0-77608 GCA_034695745.1 Geophilus truncorum | reverse complement strand
AACATCGTAGACTTCGTCCTTCACCACCTCAAGCCGATGCAATCATCCAACCAGGCCTGTTTAAAGGCACTTACTGCTCTCATGGACTGGAATTGGTGCTACTTACTTATGATTCCTACGGCACAAAAGTCAAAGTCACTAAAGTAACGGTAATTAAAATTTTTGTTTTTTTTTTTGGTTAAAAAAAAATCATCAAACAAAACTTGTAAATTTATAAAGCTCGATAAAATATTTTCAGTTTCATTGAAAAATACTAAACTATCGATAAGGTATTGTAAAAATTAGCTAAAATCTTGGGGCTCAGATTTATCAATCGTTATGTAACACAGTTGTTTAAGGTGACAACAGGTGGAGCCACTCGTACCACTCGAGCTCGATTACGAGCGACAATTAAATGGTGTTTTAAGAGTTAATTATTAACGAATTATTTCGTTAATCAGCTTAAAACCGGTTACTAATTGAGTCACTAACAAGTACCATCAAGTCTCATAAAAGTTTTTATTTTTCCGCGCGGTTTTTGCATGCTTGACTTACATTTGTGACACGATTGTGTTTTTTATCACATTTTTTAATGTGCCTTGAGGTCACCTTTGGCGGAAATAATAGTAGGTTTTCGGATAACAGGAAGTATTTAAGTTGTAAACCATAAACCTGAAGAAAAAACAATTTAAAAAAAGTTTTTTTTTGTTATACAAAGCCGACAAGTGAAGGCAATTAAAACTGTTCAACCACTGTCACTTTGTGGGGCTAATTTAAGTGACCGTAAGGAGATGAAGAATGAGCACAGGTTTAAAAAAAATTGATGGTTTTAAAATAAAGGACACCCGGCTGTTATGCGACTGTGATTGATGAGGCCTAATAACGAGGGGGAGGCAAAGAAAGAGAAAAGTGATGGTTTTCCTTACTCGCTTTTCCTCTTCAAAACGATACAAAATGACGTTGGGATGATTGTACTTGCAATAACAACTTAGTGACACGAGAAACACTTTCAACCATAAAAAGAAAAAAAAAACTTTACAAATTAAAAATGGAGGAATCGATGTAAAAGTATCTTATTTTTTTAAATTTAAAAATACAGGGAATTATTAGAGGCAATTTTAAAGCAATGTTTGCCAAAAGGCGCTGCTCCCTGGTGTTGAAATGAGGAACTCGGTGCAACAAATATTAGAATTTTAGATTTCTACCGGGTGAAAACTTCCGAATTTCAACATCAAAGATAATTCTTATTCTTGAAAGAAACCTTGTGAGAGTAAAACGTACCCCACCCTTTGAAACGTACTCCCCCGAGCAAAGATTTAATTTTTTTCTAGTGCGATTGAGTCTCGGGTGAATATTCATGGTTCGCACCTGCATTCATCGGTCCGATTTTCCACGCACTCACATTTTACTCCTCCTCCCATTCATTTGGCCGTTGGCTTGAAAGCATGCGAGCACTGGATGTGCAAATCAGTAATTGCAAGCTTCGAATTGTTCCCTAGGCCTGCTCTGCTTGCCTCTGGTTTTTTCCCATGTGCGGGAGAGGTCAGCTGTTTATGAAACATGCAAATCGCGTAATGATGTGCTCTTTGTTCTTTCGATCAACAACTGAATGATTGAATTAGCTAAAAGTGGCATGAAATTACACACAAAAAAAAATACATCAATCAGTCATTTATTTTTTATTTATTTTTTTCCTAGGGAGATCCGAACGTTCCTGCCGGGGAACTGAGCTTTAAGTCGGATTTGCAGTATCCCATCATTCTGACAGAACACCAGCAACTAGATGCAGAGGTTATGCGGCAACCGGAAGCAGTGGGTTCGCCCATCCCGCTGAATAAAATGCCTCCTCAGCCATTCCGAATACCTCCCGATTTCTTCATTCGCGAGGATGCAAATCTCATACCAACCATATGCAAAGCGAGGTGATTTCGGATTTTTCCATTCCAATCTCAAGACGACGTTTATTTTTTTTACAATTTCCTTCTTCTTAATGCCTTTTTAATAGGTTTTACGGCTGGGGCCAAGTCGCTGGTCACGGTTTTACAAACCCATCATTCATCGGCGGCCACTGGATCATTTTTAATGAAGATCTGTTTGGGTTTATCTGGTTTGAATTACTATCATTGAGCCTTTATCATCGAGTGCAAGAAGATATTTTATCTGACGTATGTAAGAAAACCGTCTAAATCTTGAGTTTTTTTTCTTCTTTTTTTTTATTATTTCAAAGTTTAAAAAATATTTTTTATTTTTACATCTCTGTTTACTAATAATCAAGGTCATTAGTAGATAGGGTCTTTGATTTGCGTGCAGTTCAAATCTCTTATTTTTCCAAGCTTTATTTTTCTTTACCCATAATACAATACTGTCCAAAAACATAACAAATGCATTTATAACTGCTAATTTTGTAACAATTAAAAAAAGGTGTGTATACAATACAACAAATGATGGCAAACAGTAGTATATTTGTACAAATCACTCAATCTTTAATTGTTTTTTTTATATAGGTACAGTTAAAAATAGGTCATTTTGATTTTTCCCCATTTAGTTTGTTTACTAAACCCGAAAACCTCGATCTATTTTCCTGTTTTAACACTTTGGACACTTTTGACCTTTTATCACTTCGCTTCGCGCAATTAATTTCGAGCAGAATTACCCAGAATTCGTGTGACTCGATGGCCCTTCATTCCCACTTGATTTCTATCTCAATTTATTTTAAAGGGAAAAGTGTATGAAAACATTCTTTGAAGCGAATGTAAAGTTATCTTGACTTCAGGAACGAAGTTTAATCTTTTGTAAAAGATGTGTAGGGGTCGATGGATCGGAGGTGGGGGTTTTATTTCCCTGCCGACCCCTCGTCTCGTTTTATTTCCCTCCCTCTCCACCTCGCGGGCTCCCCCTCCATTTTTCTATTCTCTCCATATATGTGTGATGTCTAAACCATTCAATTTTGGTTGGGTTGCCTTCACTTCCTGCATTTCTGGTGGAATCATTTGTCAAATGGCAGCAATAGGATTAAAAGATAGGTTACTGACCACCAGTGACCTTCTGGGATGCCAGCTGGGTGAGGGCAATTTTTTTATTACCCCCCTGCTACCCCCACTTTTCCCATCTCACCACATTTAACTCCCGCCTGCTGCCTGCATATTTTAGTTTGTATATTTCTCTTTTTGTTTTTCAATGTGTTTAGCACTTGTGATTAGGTTGTACATTAAGATAAAGCATAAAAAATATTTTTTTATTTTGATAAAGAGTACATTTACTGCCAGTAAAACAAAACAAAACTGGGGATTAAAGTGTTTATTATAAAGAAAACGCATATAAAACTGTTTCTGAATTGTAAACTATCGATTAAACGATTAAAAATATTGAAAAGTAGTGATTTTTTTTTGTGATTATTGGGTGTTTGACTTAAGCCTAAAGTTAATGTTTACGTGATTGTTACCGCAAGCCATCAATAGATGGCAGCATCGGTTTTGCCCTTGACATTAGCTGCTTTTCGTCCATGTTATTACTCCGCCCGCCTTTCCTCTAAATATGCACGCGACTGCCATGACTGAGAATAGGCGGGGCTTGTATCTCTTCTGTCATTGGTTGCCATGCGAAATGAGGTCAGTTCGGGGTGGAACCCGTCGCATATCGTGCATTAATTTTGACCCAGCATAGGCAAATAAATGCCACGTCAATTGAGGCTACACCTGCCATTGGCCGGGTCGTTAGTTTTCCGATGGCGGGGAAGTGGGTATTCCTCGTGCTTTCATGTGGCAAGACAAGCAACGATAATGGCCAATTAGGAGCAGCTTAGTGACTTTGGTTCGCAAAATTGCTTCCCAATCCAAGAGAATCGGTTGTAATAAGACGAGGTTCTGGGCGCCATCATTCACTTGTACAGTGAGTGAATCCCATAAAGCTCTCATCGTGTCTTAATGTTCAAATGTAATCCGAGATGCGACTGATTCCTCTTTATTTCGCTCTTTATTCATTCAAAACCCACTTTTTCTCTCATTTTTTAATTGAGAAATTTCCCCATGCTCCAATTATGACCTCATTTATACTTTTCTTATTTCGAGTATTTTGTTTTCCCTGCAACGCACTATTATTTCTCAATGAATCTTGAACCTTGAGCTAATTAAAGTCACCTTTAATTTTAATCAGAATAAAATGATTGGAAGGAATAATTAGTTCCGATTAATTGGATTTTCCGTTTTCAAAAATCTCTCACTACAAAAGTAATGTTGTGTACGAGAGGTCAAACTTTTGATTGCGAATTAAAAGCTTTAGATTAACGCTTAGACAAAAGCAAATTAATAATAAATTTGTTGAATTTTTTCCTTTCAAAAATTGGTTTAACCATAAATTTTTCCCTAAGGCTCATTTGCACCATGCTCTTCATTAAGACTGAGCTGCAAGGCGCAAAATTCTTGATGCTTTAATGGTCTTAACTAACCCCATACAGAGTTAAAACATGAGAGATAAAAAAGAAATTCTGTCACTTAAAACAATTTAATGTTTTTCAAGTGGACTCTAATTGTGCCTATTAACAGTTTCCCTACTCCATTTAGAAACAAATACCCTCACTTCCGGTGCGCCGAACTCTTGCCAGAGTTAACAAAACCCTTCGTCTTTCGAAGGGGTTATTTTCTTTTAATTACGGTTTTCAATGCAAAGATAATGAACTTTTGATTTATGATTGTTTTCTCTTCTTTTTAAAAGACAAAAAAAAAAAAAAGTTCCCACCACCCAACCACAGCAGCGTTTGTGGTGTGTTTAGCGCTAATTTTCTTTAATAAATTGATGCCTTTTGATTATCCTATGCTGCTTTTAAGCGACTAAATGGATTGGCAACTTCCTGTATTTGTGTTGAGATGACAAGAGAGGTCACATGCTTGCCATCAGGCTTTTCTTCTCTCGTCTTCTTCATGTTTTTTTCCCCCTTCTTCTTATCTTATAATGGGCTTATGTAATTGATTTATTCGTATTAAATATTTTTTTATATCTAATAAATGATATATGAATCAGACAATGTAACGAAATAAATACATTTGAATAATAAAACCGTTTTAAAAGTTTGTTTCCACGTTTTATTTATGAATAAAAAATGCCTTAACAACGAAACCAATTAAAGCGAGTCAAACAAGATGCGGGTTTTGTAAAATAAAATTACAAAACTGGCGTCGTCGGATAAAATTGTAGATTATATTTCCAGCATTGCATTGTGCACATTGATCTAACCATGAAAACAGCGAGAAATCCAATTTGCCTTGGGCGATAGAAATCTGGGATGTGTTCACTTAATGGGAGCATGTTAGCTTGCATGTGTTTGTAATGAATATTTGAAAAGTATTGAAAAATATGAATCGGATCACTTGATGCAAATCTTCCAATTGGATGGGACAGCTCACGTTGGGGCATGCGTTCGAGCTTAATTGATGAAAAAAAGTGGGTTTAGATTAAGTAATATTTCACGTTGCGGCTCTATTCGAGACGTGCAAGAACTTTAATGTGGGATAGTAGATACACCTGCCTCATCCAAACACAAAGAAAAACTTGCACCTTTACCTCAATTTATGAGACACTGCTGTAATGAAGCAATTAAGGCGATATACAACGGCCATGATCACCAGCTTCGTGCGAAATCGTGAGGATAAAAGAGGCCTTATTTTCACGTGGACCTTACGTGAGGATGTTGTAATAATTAAGTACGTAGCTGTTATTTTTAATAAATTACTTTTGGATAATGAGTTTGGACGGCAACAGGGAAAAATTGAACGTTGGTGTTTCCTCGAGTGTATTAAAATGCAGTGTAATTTGTAAATTTTTATAAGGAAATGTTTGATTTATTATTATATGTAGAAATAATAAAATATTGGTCATCGAGTTAATATTTCTTCCGCTTCTGACTTTGGCTGCTTGCAAAATGCCATATACATGAATGATAAGCGTTGTGATTAAATTAATAATCCCAGTAATTTAAGATATGAATATTAGATTATTTCTTAAATTAAATTAAAGGGTACGAGAATGCGATCAAAATTGGGATGAATGATAAAAAATCAATAATTTATTTAGTTTTCATTTTTTCAGATCAGAGCCATTCACGGCGATGAAAAGAGTCGTCTGCTAGTGCTAACTAGTTTTTAATCCGGGTCACTAGACACCTATGACGCTTCAATTATAAAAAAAAAAAAAAAAAACTAAAAACAAAACAAAATGTCGACTTGCAGTGCCGGCACGAGCGCTTATGTGTTTCATAGTAGATAAAGGTGAGTTATGTTGACATAATTTTTCCTTAAAGTCTTAAACTATGTTCCCACATTACTTCTGTTTGACGTTAGATAAATGTAAGCGTCCAAAATATGAACCGAATTCATTTATTCAAAACAAAGGGACACAATTAGGGCTAAATGAGGACATCAATGACGCGTGATATTGAAGCACTGAAATTTTTAATTACTTAATTCAATATTTAACATGCAGAATCCACTCTTAATTAAGAGTTTCGTTAAACGAAAAACAAATTAATAATTAAGAAAATAGAAAATTAATTAATTCATTTTTTTCCCGTCAAATTTATCATCGTATATATTCTCATTTTTAATACTTTATTTAAAAGTCTGAGCGAGCAAAGAAAGCCCTAATGTTTAGCAATCCTTTTTCCCTGGCACCGTATATGGAAGTAATGTAGGCAGAGTTAAAATGGGGATTGGCACTTCGATTTAGAATCCAAAGCCCGGAACAGAATATAAGCTCGGGGATCATAAGATGATATTAAATTTTTTTAATCAGTTTTCCCCCCTCAACTTAACTCAACTATACAAGTTGCATCAGTCGCGCATCGTTTGCTGTACATCGTGTTCTCATCTCGGTTTTAATCTCAAACTAAAGCATAAGATGGCAGTGCGCAGGAGATGGATGTGGGGACTGTGGGGAGGAGCGGGTATAGCAAAGAACGAAGCGGCAGGAGACGATTCCTGGCGGCGAATGTTAAGAAGTATGCGAGAATATAAAACAGTGGTGAGGGCAGTGAGTATATGGGAGGGTGGGCCATCATCCAAATTTAATTAAAATGCGAACCGTTTTCACTCTTTAATCAAATCAACTGCTGATTCCTTATTCAATTATAAGTTAATGGTTGGCCTATCAGCCACTTTTTCTTTTTTTCTTGGTATAAACCGAGATAAGCGTAATATTATTTTGCTGAAATTGCGTGCGGCCATGAATAAAATTGTGCAATATCAGGGGAAAGCAGGTTGCTAAAAGTTGTTTTTTTGTTGGTTAGATACATACATTAGCGGGTATAATTCTAAGGTCTTTTTCGTGACGTTAATTATACATTATCTGGTACGTTAAGAAGGCAAAGATGTGATTGTGTAGGTTGAACCAGCTTTGGATGAAGAATGTCCTTTGTACGAGACACGTATTATTATCGGCACGCAATAGTGGATGAGGGAGGCCTGGCATGGGCATATGCTGAAAATATTATGAGTCTTATTAGGATGGCACTGAATTTGACGTAATTCAATTACAGTTCCTTTACCACTTCGATTAGTCGACTAAACAGCGGAAGAGGGGAGGTCTACCAATTAGTGACCCTCTTTCTCTTAATGCATCAGAGCTACAATTGTGCCATGCCAAAAGCTCAGTTTGAGGTTTGATGGTGCCAAGCTCAAGAAATGCTGCAGCCATCGATTGAATTCGCTCTCATTTCGGGGTTTGAAAAACAAAAAAAAAAAGGTAAAATTTTGCATAAATTAATTGAAATTTATTTTTTTTTAAGAAAATTTAATTTTTATTTCTTTCTTTCTTGGAACTAATGCTTACAGATCAAAACTTGTTTTTGGTTTAGAAATATTTTGATTGTGATTAATTGTATGGATTTCTATTGAATTCTGATTTTACAAAGTCGAAAATTTACCAAATGACAAAAATTCTCATATTAGATTTGAGTAACGAGTTGAAGAAATTCGCTTTTTAATTATTTCTGTTAAAATTCTACTGTGGAATTTATTTTTTCCAATAATTAATAATTTTTCCAAAATCTTCCCGTCAAATCAAAGCCACATACCCTTCGGTCTGTGTACAGACACCAATTTGCTTCGTGCAGATTTAATTAATTAACATTTTTTTAAAACTAAAAAAAAAAACCAAATTTTGATTAATCCCAATTTCCCTGCACAGAAAACCCTTAAAATTAAAAGTAGAAAAACCTACCTTCACTCACACAAAAAAATATTTGATTTATGTCTCGAGTTGAGTCTGTCTTTGAACAGTTCTTTTGTTTGCACATAGGTGCACACAGACAAACACCCACACATATAGTGACCTACATTCTTTCCCTTTTTTTTATGTGTATGTATTTTGTCTAAAGCCACACTCCCTCCCAGAACTCACCCAAAAGTTACCCTCTTCTCTAACCTCCCCCTCGGAAGACAAACGCACTGTCATCCATCCCCATCCCCCACATTGGCACATTGCAGCGAGTACATTGGCCTACTTCTTCCTAGGGCGGAAGATATTGAATCCATCCCTTCTAACCCTAGCATCATCCATCAAGCGAAATTTCAATTGTGCGCTGTTTAAAACAGTCAACAAGTCGATGACGTCAAAGATGAAGAGGCACTTCTTTCTCAGGTCCTTTGACAAGTTGCAGCAGCAGGCAAATGCTCAGCCGAGTTCTCTTCCTCACTCACCTGTGTGTGAAATCAATCGTAATAATGCGATATTTCACCCCACCTCACCACCCCGAAGCCCCGAAGCACGTTGATAATGGATGGTCCCCGACTTAAAGGGGGTGAATGGCCTTAGAGACGGTCCCCTGGCGTCTAGAGCAACTCAGACAAGCAACTTGAAGAGGGGTATTATTTGGCTAAGGTGCCTTTTGGCGAGGGTAAGAAGTGGTGGTAAAGGAGTCACATTGTTATAAAAGGGGTCAGCAGTCACTGTAGCGGGGGAGGGATAAGAAATGCGGATGGGGAAGGCGAGGGAAGAAGGGAAGTGGAAGAAAAGGAAAAAAAATTTCCTGTCATTGAAAATATAGACGGTCTAATTGTTCATTAAGCAAGGCTCGCCCTTTAGATAGTGCGCCAAAACTAGGCCAAATGAACAATTTTACCCCCTCCCTTCGCGCTTCAGGTTGGGGGTCTTTGGCCGAGAGTCTTTTGGCGCCCTCCGTTAACAGGTACTGTAATGCCTAAGTTTTGATTATATAAAAGGACCTCCGAGGAGAGTTTTTTTGAGTTATTTATTTATTTATTTATCGCATTTATTTATTTATATGGTCTGATATATCGATTTTTTTATTTTTTTTATTTTTTTTATTTTTTGGTTGGGAAATTGGGGTACGGTATCGACTGAATTTTTTATTTGTTTATCTCTTATTGCTTTTATAAAAATACTGGTACATGTTCTTTCCTTTTGAATGCCCGTCTTTGAAAGAGCTTTTGATGTGGCCGTCTGACAGCAACCCTTTCTTTTTTTTTTTTAACAGTTTAATTGATGGTTTCCTAATGTTAATGAAAGATTATTTTGTGTATGGAGGTTGTACCTCTTTATTTCTATTTCTGTGTTATTACTAGTTATTAATGTTATTATTTAGTGATTTTTATTTACTTTTAATACATATAATTTCACACGTAGCAGCTTTTACGATTTTTATTTTTTTGTTTTTATAATTTGTTTTTGCATCGTATTTTGGTTAAAAAGAAGCAAAATGTGTAATCTGAAATGGGAATCAAAACTGTGTTGGATTTACCGTAAATTAATTGTTTGGTAAGTAGATCAAACTGGCTTTTGGCATTACTCTCAAACGTGCACGCTTTATGATAGTTTCCATCACTTCAATAAATGTAACTGGTGATGAAAGAGTGGGCATTTAGTTTTGGTTTACACCCTGCGGTGTTAGGTAATATTGACGAAGCTTATAGAGATCTTGGAAATCTTTTGCATGTGAAATGATCTCATTAACGTGTTATTTGGAATAAAATTTGTTGATTAATATAAAATATAAAATTTAAAAGTGATTGTGTGTTTTAATTTCTCTCTCAAAGATAGATCAAAATAAACAGTAACTTAAGTAGTACGGTATTTTAAATCATTAAAGAATAAAGTTTCGAGTTTCCTACAGAATTGAGAATTTATGATTTATGGCATTTTGTCTAAGTTACTGTTAGATATCAATTTAATTATCATTACTAGAAATTACTCGAGAAGATTAAATTAACCAAAGTGCAAAGATAATTTCATATTTACAAATTTTATTTGCTTTATAACTCCGGTATCTGTCAAAAAAAAAAAAAAAATCATTTGCTTAACAAGCATTTCGCTCGATTTCGCTCGTAATTCAATTACGACGAAATAAACAAACCCTAAAACTTTTTTATCCTTCCTATAGCGTCGAAGAAAACCGCAATGTACTAACAAAAGACCGAAATTTCTATTTCCATTGCCTAATGAGCAATTTTTTTTCATATTTACGTCCCGAGCCATTATTCGGGAACTTTGAAACGGCTTTCTCTACCCACAACAACCCCACCTTTTTTCATAAAAAAATACACAACACAACCCTTTGCTCTCGCTCGCTCTCTCTCTCGTCCATCCGGTCTTCATCTTCCCCTTTCTCGTCAGGTACCCGCGGGGGATACAAAACGTCGCTCGTCCTCAACCCTTCCAGCCCAGGCGTGGGGTTTACTGGGTGGGGTAGAAGACTTCGCAGATGGGCCCGAGAGCTCTTTGTTTGTCGTGCTGGAAGGGTTGAAACCGAGAGAAAGGGTTACGCTGCCAGCGCCTGGATGCTTTTGTTGAGCAACAGCAGAGGGGTTCCGATCTCGAACCGGATCCCGAGATGCTGTAGGGGCACCCACAGAAACGCCACATCCCCTCCATCTTGCAGTCTGTCAGTGGGCACAACAACTGCCGCCGAGAAAGGAAAGGGTTAAGGGAAAAGGTTGAAGCATAGTCATGTGAAAGAAGGGTGTGGTAGGGTGGAGGACGAAAAAAAAATGAGAAAAACAAAAGACTTTTTTTTTCCTGCTTTGTATTTTTTTCTTCTCTCTCCTGTGTTTTGCCTCTGAATGGGAGGATGTAGAACGGTTTGGAGAGAAAGGGTTGAGGATCGGGTTGTGTAGGTTCTTACTAATTAATGACTTCGAACAAATACTGAGCAAAGAAGGAAGTTGAATGATCAAAGCTACGAAATAGAGTGCACAATGTTGAGAGATAAAATATTAACTCGGCTCTACTTTTCATTTGCAATGTTTTAGAAAAAAAAATGGGAAAAATTAGGCTTATAATTTAAGCTGCATTTTTTTTTCTTTTTTTGGGGAACATTTTCTTTTTGTTATTGCACCGAATTTATCGTTACTCAAAAAAAAAAAAAAAAAAAAAAAAGATAAAAGAAAAGAAAAAAAAGGTGCATGATGAGTTGAGTTTAAATTCAGAATTTATACGCCCTCTAACTTATGTTACTCATATTTTTTTTATTAGCTGGCTTTTGCATCTGTGAATGGATATGGACTAATTATAAAAACATATGCACCTAATCAGTTAATTAATTTTGCAATTTATGTAGAAAATGTACTTACATTTTCCTCCCTCCTCCGCCACCTCGCCCCTACTTTCCTTCCCCAATCTCTTTGCTCCTTTTAAAAGATGCTTCCTCTCCCAGGGCCTTGGGCTCACTTTGAAGTTGGACACCCTCCCTTCTTTTTCTAATTTCTTTTTCTTTTTTAATTCAACCCCTCTCTTGCTCCATTCACACTCATTGCACCGCGGAGAGCACTCTACATTTTTTTTTGGATGAGTCGGTTGGGAAAGGCTTAATAAGTTTACAGATACTTGCCCACACACGAATAGCAATTTCTGACCTTAATTGGTCGGTGAGAAGAATGCTTTAATTGTTCCTTAATTTAGTCATGCTCGTGCAAGCTCAATTTTTTAAACGTAACCACGAGTTAAGAAAAATAAGAAAGAAATTACCGGTTCTATCATTTCCAGGAAATGAATGTTACATAGGTTAATTTTATTTTATGCATATATAAGTACATGTTTGGCGTGGCAGCTTATATTAATGTTTCGTCATTAAATTCTTAACTACGGTTTTAATGGATTGATTAATGAGCGTGTCTCGCATTTGTTCATGTGAATAATTACTTTTTTTTTTAAATCGTCTTTGAATTTGTTGATTTTTTTTTATTTTTCAATTTGTGTTGGAATTGGAAAATGTGTAGTTTTAGAAGGGGTAAATAACATTATTAAGTGTTAGAAGTCGAGACGGGGGATAGTGACACGATAAACAAACAAGATCGGCCCAATTTAGTTGGTAAATCGAATCAAAAATTTCGATATGCGAACATTTGAATGTATAATATAAAGCCCATCAATGCTATCAAAGTTCCATTGCGCACACGGAGTTTTAAGTGGAAAAATTTATGAAAAATTGATACGCTGTCAAAAACTATTCGGGAAATGTATATTTATTGCAGTGCGTGTTTGCGACGAATAAAAATAAGTCGAAAAAAATAAACAAGGGGAAGGGGAATGATTGTTAGAACGGTTTGCGATAATTCAGATATGAGTTGTAAATAAATAAAAAGCGCTTTCAAGAGAGGATTTTTGAGAAAAGTACAATAAAAGTGATGAGTTGTTGGTAATTGAGGGAATATAAATAGAAACTGATGTAAAAGTGTGTGCGTGACTTAGGCAGAGCAATTGGTTTACAATCCAATATCATAAAGTGAAATCTTCAAATGACGCTGTGTTTGTTAGATTTGCAGTTGCCAAAGGCATGCATTGTAAACGGAGCCAAGCGCTTCGAGATGTATATGGGCAATAACACGTGATAAATGTCCAACAACATGAGATGTTTATAGGATTTGCCTTGACAGGAATGTGTACGGATCAATGAACATTATTAGCAGTGTTGCACGACATTTTCCTTTAATATCAAACCAACGAATTGAGCGATAAGAACACATTTTTTTATTATCATTATTATTTTTTAACCACTTTTCTACAACGGTTTATTTACAGACTTAAGTTATGCAGGTGGGAGTTTTACACCAATCCACCTTTCACCTGTTTTATATCACTTTTCCCTCCCCTCACACCCTCTACCACCTAATCATCGAGTGAGATGATTTGCGATAAAACCTGAATGAAATTGTGGATATTAATTTTTGATGCTTTTTTGGGTGGAAGAGAAGAGAAGAAAAATGAATTTTTCTTCTATCTTTAGATTAGAAATAATTTCCACGTGCCACTAGGTGCAAGTGACTTTAAAGAAGTGAGAAAAGGGGGAAAGTAAAGGGCCTTACACCCTCGCACACTTGAATTTGAAGGCCCTGAAAGAAGTGAAATGGCTCTCGTGAATTGCACACTTGGTTTAGGCTTAACTGCAGTGCAGGTATACGCTACATTGTACCATTGCGAGCAGTTGTTCACCGTGAAATCTTTATTTCTTCTCTCCTCCTTTCCTTTCTTTTTTTTTTTTTATTTTATTTTGGACAATGGGTATTTTAATTTCTCAGCAGCGGAAACTTGATAAATTTATGGCAAATATAACTTATACAACACAGAACATAAACTTTTTTTTCTTCTTCCACTTTACTACTTTTCCTTTTCTTTATTTAAATTTTTATTCCAACGTCTTGTTTGATGTGCAAAAGTGTATTGAGAAACCATTAAAATTAAAAACTTAAAGGTGAAGCACTAATTAGGGGCAAGTGTGAGAGAAGAAAATTGGAAAAATAATTTAAATAGACCAATAAAATGCGAAAGATTTTTCATCTGTCAGAGACTCGAGTATTTATTAGATGGGCGCCAGACAATTTTTTCCTATATTAACTGGTTATTAAACAATTTGCTTGCCGACTTAATTCAATTGCTCGGTTAATGGTCCATATTCTGCTGGCGAGACTGCTGCAAAAGGGTTTCCCGTTCCTAGAGTGAAGAAAGACAGCAAAGAGAAAGTGCATCTTACTATTTAACAGGTAGGAATTAGAATAAAAAGATAAAAAAATCTTTTGTGGCAATAGCACGCCAAGCTTTTTAGATTATGTGTGTTTAGTGTGGGTGGTTGAGTTGGATTTTTTTTCTCCCTTTTGTTTTCGGTTTTGACTCTTAATGAAACAAATTAGGCCTTGGTGTATATGCAGGCCTTTTGAGAGAGAAAAGAAAGAGAGGGGAGTTTAAAAGGAGGAGAAAAAAAAGCCCTGAGTGTACCAAACAAGATTTAAGCAGAAGGTCTTAAGCTACATGATGGTATTCTAAAGTAATACCTCTGAGGAATTGAAAAGACGGAAATGTGGTTTTGTTGTAGAAAAATAATTATTTTTTTCTTTTAGCTTTGCTCAGCTCTATCCAATTGGCGCCATTCTTCTTTTGTATAATTCCCTTCAGTTCTTGATTGCCTTTCGCGTTTTTATTTCCTTTTTCTTCGTTTGCATAAGGGGGTAGGCGTATTGGAAGTTGAAATGTAGGAAATTGAAGTAAATATAGGCAGCGAGCGGGGGATAATAATTGGAATGTCATTTGCAATTGGAACATAGGCAAGCAGATATGAAAAAAAATTGAAATTAAAAAAGAAAAATCTTTTTCCTTTTTTTTTTTTTTTTTTTTGGAGTGGGTGAGGGTTGGTTTATAACTTGTATCTGCATTGCAGAGGTTAAATTTATTAAGTTTAACTTCTGTTTTTGAAATTTAAAAGACAGGGTAAGGGATAGATGCATTGCATAATTATTTCATCTCGTTTGAATTTTGTATAAAACGACTGTGTACAGTGACAAGCTCGAAATGGAGTCCTGAATTGCAATTTGAGAAATTGATCAATTTTATTGAAGAAATGGAAATGCAGTCGAGTTGATGAAAACGATTTTTCGTATTAATTTTTTTATTTTACATTTGGAATTTAAAATCAGGTTTTTTTTGGTAAAAATGTAATATCAGAATGAAATGAGTAAACGAGAAGGAAATTATAAATTCAGCCGTTTACTGCTGTGATTGAAAGATTTTTTTCATTAGGTGAATGTTTCTTTCTGCAATTAGTGATAATGGGCTAAAAGAAGGCGAAAGTGCAATACTACACTTGAGAATTAATTGAAGACTTCACTCCCTTCCCATTTCTACCTCCTTAATATCGCTGTCTTTTTTTCTTTCATTTTTTTATTCTTTTCTTTCCCCTGTTCTTTATGGACTTACAAGAAAAAATATTTTACTTGTCTTTGCTCTTCATAAATCAGCCTCCTGCAGCTTTTTTTTTTTTTTTAAATTCCCTCACCGCTTTTTCTTTCCCTCATAGAAAATTCTGACGTTGCACATGCGCAAATGATTTTTTCCTCCACCAATAGCAACTGCAATTTTGCCTAAGCTGGGGCAAGTGTAAACATGAGCCCATACTAATCACGAAGTGAATACGGGTAATTTCAAATTAAAAATAAATAAATAAATTCTTTGAGGAGGAAAAAAAAGAAGAAAATGATGAAGGGAGATGAAAAGGAAAGAAAAGGAAAGAAAAGAAAGAAAAGCATCGTTCAATTTACTTTTTAGATGAGATATTTACTTTCACCCAAAGAAAAAATAATTAAAAGGGAAGAAGGAAAAAAAATTGAAAGACGCTGCTGATCTAAACTGGTATCTAGAAAAAGAGATGGAGTGAGAGAGAATTGAAAAAAAAATATTATTTTTTTCCATTATTTTTTTTTGAGTCATGCATGCACAGCTGCAGGGCCGATTGCTGTATTTCTCAGTCAAGTAACAACTCATTAATCATTTGCTCTCTCGCCTCAGCTGCGTATTTTCTAACTCTTTGAAGCCCGTAGTGAGAGCGCGCAGTAGAACAACAACAACCTGAAGACTTGTTTGAATAGAGGAGCACAGTAACTTTTATGCAGGGAGTCCCATGCTCTAGTTACTCCAATTTGGAGAAGAGAGACACAGGGATGTGTGTATGTAGTACGTGGGGGGGTGATGAGGGAGGGAAAAGACGAAGGAGGAGGAGCCTGCCTCACGATGCTGCTTGCGGCTGGGCGGTGGATGGATGAGAGAAGTTAAAGGAGTTTGCACCATAACTCCAAAGCATGCACTTAAAAACTCACTTGGATTTGTTGCTTGCCTTCTGGAAGCCATAACTTGCTCTACAAAGTGTTGGAATGCAGCTAACAGGTGAGTGCAGGTGCACGGCGACTCGGTCGCTCATCAATCCCAAACGTCGCTGACCCCCTGCCTATACTTGTATTGCTAACACACATTCGAATTAATAAGTTTTATCGAGAGAAATCTCGTGCAAGTTTACGCTCCTGGGAATCGAGGTTGTGTGTTGTGTGCGCCGCTTTTGTTTTGCAACACAACATGGCCTCTCCCCTCTTTACCCCTACCTATCCCTCTTGTGTGCAACCCTTTTCCTCCGCTGCAAAAAAAGGAATATTAATGGCTTGAACTAATCTCATCTACATACAGGTAGCCGCTCGCCTCTTTCCTCATCTCGGCAGACGCAAATGAAGAAAATCTCGTGCTGACTGAGCATCTAAATGGCATTCCGTAGCAGAAGGGAAAAGGAGAAGGACTTCCTTTCGATCTGTGGATGTGAGGTATGCAAAACGACTACTCTTCACCTTTTCTCCCCCCTCACTTTTGCACCAATTGATGCCGACCCCCTTAATACTCATAAATTATCTTCCTAACCTAAATATGCAAGAATGTCGTACAGTGATTTCTATTTTTTCTTTCTGTTATAAGAACATAATTTTTAAGAGTATATAAAAATAAGAGATAAGGAACCGTGTAATTAATGCAATTAGCTTGGTAATAAGGGGGATTCATAGAATAAGTTGTTTCAAGAAAGTGAAAAAATGAAGTAATTAAAAAAAATATAATTACTCGTGAGTGCATGAATGTTGTACAGTTTGTGAATGGTTTTAAAAGGTCTCTTTTTTTAAGGAATAAAAAATTATAATTGGGAAAAGTGTTTTTAAGATTTTAAAAAAAATCGAGGAAGATTTTGGGAGAGTGAGTGGTGGTAGTTGGGTGTGTTTTAGAGGAAATGAAAATGGTGGAGGGAAAAAAAGGTAGAAAGAAGTTTTTAGTACGATAGTGGTTGGTGCCTCGGATGGCTAATGAAGCCTGCGCAGTAGGATGCCATCCATCAAAATGGCCAATTTCACTGAGCTAACGACAGATTGCAATCAGCAGTCGAATTTTTATTTCGACTGTGAATTGCTTAGGTGAGTTGTGCACGAGACAATACGAAGCAGAAGTGATGTCGCACGACCTCAAAGCAAAAGGAACGAAAACCCCCGCCCCGTTCCTTTCTCCGTTCAAAATGGACATGAGACAAAAACATAAAAAGCGGAGAAAATGGCTTTGTGAAAGAGAAAAGGAAGCAAGCCAAGAAGAAAGCTATTAAACTGACGATGCATAAACAACTGGATAATGAGACAAGCTAATGAATAGTGAAGATACTTTTCCTTTCTCTGCGCTTTTCTCTTCTTGACTTAAAATCCTAAAGATGATGAGTACACAACACATGCCACGAATAATGAGGACGAGTGGGAAACTTGAAGTGTGATTCAATTTAAAACGTTTCCGTCTATGAAATTCTCGGTGGCAGCCATCGTTTGCTGTGTTTACAATTTAATTGTCATATAAAATAAGCATTCGGATTTCGTTGCTTAGCAGTGGGGTTATCAGTTCAATTTTACATCACGATCATGGCGACATCGAGATACTAAAACATTCTAGTTTTTAAGAGGGAAGGGCTTGGTATTGATGGTGTATAAAGATCAAAGTATACCTAAAGTTGAAATTGAATTTTAGATAAACGTTAAAATATCAGCGTTAAATGAAGCAGATTGCAAACACCCTAATGCTAAATGCTCTGCTCTTCTGTGCCTAACGGCTCAAAGCTAAGGGCAAAGTGTGAGCTCTAATTTATCACTTGTAATTTTATATTTAATGTTTTGAATATTTTAGTACGAAAATGAGCAAAAATTTTATTTTTTGCTGCTTTGGAGATAAAAGTTTAAGATTTATGGTGATTTTTGATAGTTTTGTTTTAAAATTGGCCATTTTTAACTGTAATTTGATCACGCTAACTTCAGATTGACTAAATTTCACCATTTTTAATATAAATTGATCATTTCAGTTGAAATTCTTATTATAAAACTGACATTTTCCATGCATTTCTAATCAATCTTCATCTCCAGTTTTCTCGTGTTCTGATTCTGACACATCCCTTTTACCTTCCAATTGCAATGAAGAAGAAAAAAAAATACATTAAACCAAAACTTACTTCAAATTAAACCGGATTGAAAAAAATATTTCTGAGACGGAGAGCGAGGACGAAAGTGATCGGTAAAAGTGCGGTAATAAAAACGAAGGTTTTTATGAAAATCATTGGGAATTGAGTGTGTTAAAGAAAAAGGTTTGGCATTTGATAAGTCACCGTGAAATGCTTTCTCAAATAGATAGCGTCTTGAATTGCTTATACGCATCACCCTTCAGACACCCGAGTCCAAAGTGATCACGTTATCTTGGTCGTTGGCTGGCAGAATGAGTTCCCGTCTCCTCATTCTGATAGGTTTGCGAGAGACGGAAGAGAATGGAAGGAGATGGAGAGGAGAAAGTGGAAAGCGGTTTGCGCGTGCGTACGCTCAGGGTTAAGCTCAAACAGACAAATCAATTGGAGTGGTGCATCAAGAGAGAAAACACCATCAACCTTTGCTGGAATTGGTAGACGTGACAGAAAGGAAAAAACACGCTGAATTGATGGAAATGTGCAGACCGCGTTTAGAATTTTAAGTTTAAATTAGTTTCAGGCGCACACAAAGTACGAACGGTGCCTCTAAAACAACCTCATTTAGAATGATTTTATCATTGGAAAAATGTGAAGTTTGGCTTCGAGTTCGACGTTGCCGTCAATAATTTAGGCCCGCTGGCGTTTACTAATGTTATAGATTTATAAATAATCACTCTAGTGCGAAGATACAAGGTTAAGATGAACTGTGAATGCGTTATTTAATTTACAACGATGGAAGTGACACGTGTTTTCGTAATTTATTAAAGCCCATATTTTCAAAGTGCGAAACTTGGCTTTCTGTCATTCTAATAACGAAAAATTATGGTTAATAAATTGTATTTTACTACTTTATCGTCACTGAAATTTGAAAAAATAGTTTCGCGTGATTTACTGCTTTTTCTAAAATGCAAAATACCGAATTCGGTTAAGCCAATGGCGTCTGGTTACCGCACCACTATAATTTTTTCCTCTCATTTTTTTCACTTTTTTTTTCTATTTGGGTATGGATTTTTCGGAAAGCTGTTATTTGAAAAAAAGGGTCACTGAAATTTGAATAATTCGATGATTTTCGCCCGTGTGCACACGGCACCCTTTTTCTTGCCCTATAATTTATGTAAAAAGAAGGCAAAAGCGAACAGACAGAGAGAGAGAGAGAGAGAGAGAGTTAAAATGTTTGTTCACCTCAGCATGGAAACGACTCCCATTTCCCCTCAGTTCACAAATACTTTAACTTTACTTACTTTACCATAGTGTAAGCAAAAGAAAAAAAATGAAAGAAAAAAGAAAGAAAGAAAGAAAGAAATGGAAAGAAGAAAGTTCCCTTTCGCTTTCCGTCTTATTGAGTGATTTTAGCATTTTAAGCAGCTCCAACTCGTACACAGTAACTCTTAAGATGAAAGTCAATTCTTGAGCTTGAAGGTTAGCAACCCTTAGGCCTTATGCAGATGGCAACACACGTGCGAGGAATTTGATTGCATTTGAGGACACAACAAGGGAGTGGCGTGGGATTAGTGACCTTTTGCATGTTGATCTAACCATCGGGACAAATAGCAATAACCGAGTACCCAACAAGGGCAAACATGGGTTCAACTTTTTTAAGACACCAATAGACTTTGATGAGTGTTGGAAAGTAAACAGTGTTGCGTGGGAGGAAGAAGAAAGAAACTGAATCTTTTCTCAGCTGCTCTTTCTTGTTATCTGATGCTGCTTCGTTAGATTTACAGTTAGAACGACAGGTGAGAGGATTATCTAAGGGAGTAAAGGAGGAGGGAAATGGAGAAAACAATAATAACAACATTCGGCGTGGATTTCAAGCGGCAACTAAACAAGATTTTTTTCAAAGATTTATTAATTTTAAAATCTTTTTTGTAATTGAAAACCATAGCCACGTTTTGAATTTCTATATTTAGATTAGAAGAACGTGTTCAAAGTTGCGGGTTAATGCAAATTACAGACGAGGCAGTCTAAAATGAAAAGAGGAAGTTGGTTGGCACCGTGAGCGAAAGAGGGAAGAGAGTGACTGATTTACGTATTTCAACTCAACGAAGGAGACCTAATTAATAACCGAACGTTCCTCGGGCAAAACGGTTTTGCTGCCATCGCCATTCACCTCGTGGCCAAATCGGGCGTAGGGAATGCACATGCCCAGACAAACCCAACCAAACCACTCCGTCTTGGTTTTGGACGTTATTAATTTTTTGTTTCGGGCGTGTTGCGAAAGTGATCCAGCACTACCCTTCGGTTACCAGGTAACTTAGAATGTGGGGAAATGATGGGGATGTAGGTGTTAAAAGCTGGCGTTGATGGGTTCGCAAAAGGGGGTTGTTGAAAGAGGACAGGTGGCAGTATAGAGGTGTTACTCGTTTTTGCGTTGTGTTGTTTGCTGCTGTAGACAGAAGGGTTGATGCGAGCAAGGCGGGGAGTGAAAGTCTTAAAATAATAATAAACCAGGTTACCTACAGGCATACATGCGCGGCGCAGGATGCAATCGGGCCGAGCACAACAAACATGTGATCTGGGAGAGAAAAGGGGCCTAAAGGGGAGAGAAAGACGCGCCCTGCGACGAGGGGTAGATGCGATTCCCCGCCCGTCGCCTGGAGGAAGGATGCTAACGGGATCTTAGAAGCTCCGAACCCTTTAGAGACGAGAAAGAAAGCGAAGAAGAAGAAAAAAGGGTTGTTGACAAGTGGCCCTGACTTCAATGAGAGAAAGGGACGGAGAAGAGGGAGAACAATTTTCATTTCATTAGCATAGGGAGGAGGCATTTTCTCCCACAAATTACCACAAGGAGCATGGGAGGGGTGAAGGAAAAGGAAAAGGTGGAGTAAGGAGTAAGATTATAATTTTATTGAGGTATATTTTAGAAAAATTATACCGCTAAGCTTAGCTTGTCTCCTTTTTCAATTGAGTCTGGCTTTAATTGAATAAGTAAATGAGAGGCGAGAGTATTGAAAAGTGGATTTTTTTTCTCTCTCCGTGTTCTCACACCTTTTAAAATGTCTTATATTGGATTGTTTTTTGTAAAGGATGGCGAGAATTATAGGAATCCTATTATATAAATAATGTGCTAAGTCATTAGACTTAATGGCCGTTGATATTAAATACGGTACATGGGTTTTATAATTGTAGATATATTGGTCTTGAGCTATACATTTATGTGTGGTTGTAGTATAGGACAGGATGGGAAAGAATTTGCGAGCATTTCTATGCCTAATTACACTTTAAGCCTAACCGACAGGAACAGATAAGTGTAGCTCATTCATTTTGCAATGCAAATTCCAGTCTATATTTCACCATCCTGATGTAGGTACAACTTTGCCCTAACTTGGAAACGACTTAAATTAACTGAAAACATCCTTCGGGTTTAAATTTTCTTTTTTTTTTCCCCAAATTTTTCCTCTTCTCTCTTCAAATTAAAAATTAATTTTTTTTTTTATTTTCTTTAGAAAAAAAATTCAATTTTTACTCGGGTATTTAATATGCTGGGAGGATAAAGTAAGAGGGCAATTGTGTATAATTTAACGAAAACTTAGTGGAAATAGTTAACTAGCGATACATGAAAATAATTTCAAAACATCAACATCTGCTTTGCACTGAAGCCATTTTGAAACAAAAATGGCGGCTGGTGACGATTAACGCGCGCCGAGTATCGACGTGACCTCGTTATAGAGACAAAAACACTGGATTGTAATGAAAGAATAAAAGAATTTGAATAGATTTTTTTTTTGAAAACATGCAATTATTCAAAATACAAAGTAAAACAAAGGCAGGAAATTTAGGTCTTCATTGAATTGCCTGAGAGAAACGAGAGAAACGCAGATGATCAATGAAAAAGGGGGAGGCGACATTATGCAGATGCATGCCTGACTATTTGAGCTGCAGATTGGCTTGTTTTAAATATATATAGAAATCTAAACAATATGTATTTGTGGGCAGTGGAAAAGGGGCTGTCAATATTTACCTGTATATCGCTCGCTTTTATGCATCAAGGTGATTCTTTTCGGCTTTTGGTTTCCTTTTTGGTTTATGGGGAAAGGCGCTATGGCTGCGCTGCACTGTATTATGGTAAATTCATCATAATGAGGGACGCATGTATTAAGCAACAATTTTCATAATGAGATTGTATGGTTTCTGTTTTTGTTTTTTTCCTTTTTTCTATGGTTGAAATAAGAAAAAATGTGAATTGGATGAAGCAAAATGTGTTGACTGTAAATAAATAAACCAATTTAGACATTTAAAAGTGTTTATAAAGGTTGTTTTGGTAATGCAATATTGGTTTTTACACGAAAAATCTATTTAATTATTATAAAAATTTATTTTTTCAACATTAGAAAATCGATAATTAATGTGGAAAGAATTTAAGAACTGGATTTCATTCTGCTTGACAGGAAAATCTTTTACAGAACGTCAAATTTTAATGTTAGAATTGAAAAAAAATATCAGTTTTTATAATCTTTGACATGTTTAAACAGTCTTTTGATACAAAGTTGAACTCTGTATTGAACTACTGTTTAGTAGTTCCTGGTAATGCCATTCTTTCGCTCAATTTTTTTTCTTCAAAATTTTGACACCTGAATCATGACATTGTGTAAACCCGCTTTTTTTCGTCCATAGTACCGCTGCAAAGCCAGATAATCCTTTACATCAAAGTCAGGTGTCATCCAAAGGTAAGAGCATCGAGTTGGGGCTATTGTATGAGTGATTGGGGGAAGAGCGAGCTTTTTTCTCCCCCTCCCTCCGTCTTCACGCCGCCCCCGAAAGCCAGGAGGGGTCATGAGGAGGAGGAGGGACCGGGTACGGTTGGTTTTCTTGTCAGTTCCAACCGCAGGCCACCCGCCAAGTTTACATTTGATTTAATATATTTGATTTGGGGAGAAATTGCTGCAATGTTGGAAATTTGTCCTTACCCATGTTGGATTTCTTTATGCAAATTGAAACAAAGAACTTTTCGATAATTGAATTTATTTTTTTATTTTTAGAATTTAAATTTAAAAATTTAAGAATTATTATCAAATTATTACATTTGTATGCAGCGTGTTAAAAGTGGGTAAATTATTCCAATATTTGCATATTTTGACAAAAATAAAACTTGAATTGCAGCTTCCAAAAATGTTGGAACTGGTATTAGGAAGCGCTGCCACAACATTACATTGGTCTCAATAATTCAAACTGTGCTTCCATTCGTCAAATTTTCATTATCAATTCTTTATTTGGTGAACTGACTTCTTTGTGTGCCATTTTTGGCCAAATGACGGATTTTTGAGACGTTGTGTGCTTTCTAAATCTTTAAATTTAAAGAAATTACATCTTCCATGCATTTTATGTATAAAAATAATTTGGGTTCATAGATGGATTCAATAATGATTTTTGACTAGTGGCTTTGAGACATTTATGTTAAATACAGTTGATATAATTTCTGAAGTTTAGTCTTTTACGGCTACATAAACATTCTGCACATTGTGAAAACGTACACTGCACTTGCTACATACAGTGTGTAAATGCGTACGTAATTTCACATTAATTGTAATTTAAAATTTAAATTTGAAATGATATCGGATTAAGAACAATCTGTTTATAGAAAAGTGAGCCCGAGTTGAAAATTTGCAATTTTATGTCATTGCCGATTCGTTTCTTATATGGTGCCTATGCAAATGATGGGCATTAATTTTAACTAACACGGCAGATTATAGCGTAAAAAAATGACAAGTACTGTTGCTGAATATCTTTAATAGATAAGATGACTTGAATATTTGCATACAAAACATATTCTTAATTTAAATTTCCCCTCTCAACTTGAGCGTATTTGAGTATCTTAAGCAGTCCCTTGTTTCTTTTGAATATCGCATTAATATTTTTTCCTTTACCAAAAAGAAAAAAAAAATCAGTTAAATCTCAATAAAAGCTTTAAAAGTTCGGATACTTCGTAGAACTTAAAAGCTTAAAACTTATTAAGCAACTCATAATCATATTCTTGAAGAAATGAATTATCTGACGACTTAAAAACCCATTTTATGTCTTAAGTTCACTACTAAATTATACTGTACGACATGATATACAGTCTATTGCTGTGTTTGTGCGGGAAAATTTCTTAAATGCGGCACCAGACAATTACTTTTTCATTTTGCACTCTCAAAAAAATTTTTTTTTATTAATTCTGTGACAGCTTTGCTCTGAGTTGTTGACAAATTGCCATTAGACAATAGCGATTCGAATCTATTTTCTCCCTTTTAAATGACTTAATCGTCATACATTACATCGACGCCTTTATCTCTAAAATTTTTTTTTTATATTTGAACATGGTACAGGCCTGAAATTAGAAGGCGTAATTTGGCAAAAAGAGACACATTATCTTGAACAAACATAATGTCGAGTTTGGTATATAGGAGGAAAATGAGGGGCGTTCAGCAGCGAAGTATGCACAGGTGAGGCCATCTGGTTGATCAGCCCACCTGCCACACGCACACACGGTCCTCTGATGATTGCCTCGATGGCATTTGATTTATCTGGCAAACCATCGCTTGATGGAGGGAGGGTCCATTTGCCAAGGAAATGCCACTTATAGATGATCAGCATCAGTCTTGACGGATATCTAGTAATTCATTAGTCAAGCGACGATTCATTCCCGGGTGCTGTATGTATTTACCATTGATTTGCATCGTTATATGTCAAATAAAGGGCACTAGGAGCAAAGAAAATGTACGAGACGCCGTTATTGAGAGACAAATTTTGAATGATTGCGAAAAATCAGTCAAAAATTGAAGTCGACGTGCGGAATAGGGTGACATTTAGTCTCCTTCGAAGTTGGCATTCGGTTTTAACGGCAGAAGTGGCTCTGTTTTCTCACACGCAAGGCGTGTGAATGCTAATACAGGTGTGGGAAAAGCAGAAAAAGTAAGATTTTAATTCAAAGGCTCACAAAGGTGATTTACGGTCAGGTTTGAACGGCCTTTGCATCTTGCGAGTCCGGGGAAAAAAAGATGTGAATATGAAAGTCACGTTGGAATGCTGCAAATGCATTGTATAGAGATATCATGGGTGAAAGGAATTAGTCATGGCTGATTTGTATGGTATTTTTTTTTCTAGTTTGGTCTTTCATTTATTCAAACAAAAAATAAAATAAAAAAAAGTAAGGTATTATGCATGGTTTAGAATAGTTGACGCGCAATTAACCATTTGATATTGCTCATCAAGTGATGATAAGTCTGCAATTTTCAGGTTTGATGGAGTCAGTTGGTGAAAAAGGGGGAAGAAATGATAAATAAACAACAGTTTAATTGAGGCAAATTATATAAAAAGTAGGGTTTAGAAAAAAAAATTAAGTGCCGGATTCGCATTAAGGCTTTGAACTATATATAATGAAAGGAGCGGGCATAAGTCCTTACAGCGTGCGTCAAATGTGGAGAAATTTTGTATAAAAAATAATGATAATGGATAAGCACAGGTGGGCAGTGATGCGGTTAGTCGTCCGGCTGAGTGGTTATTTCTCGAGCGATTTCCATCATTCTGGCGACAGGACAAAAGAGGTAGGATCAAGGCTGATGTATATACGACCGAATGTGACGTCTACTTCCTTTGGTGTGGACATTCGAGGAAATAGCCAGTGGATAGTAGTATCTCTCCCCTCCCTTCACTTCGACTTCCTGTGCATGTACGATCAGATAAGACTTTTTTCTCAATGGTCATCTTTTTTATCTCGCAGTTTACTTTTTACAGTTTTGAATTTCTTTTTATTTTTTTTTAATTTTTCTTATCGTAACAGTTTTTAAGCTGCTTAAGATTTAAATAAAGATGTACGAAATGGAGTTAAGTTAAATTTTGAAGTTGAAAATGTTAATTAGTGCTTTAGAAATTTAAAAAATAGGTATTTAGGTATTTGCGATAAATTACTAAACTTCGAACATTACTATAAATCTTACGTGACGTTACTGTTTTTTCGACAATTAAATCCAGTTTTTTTTTTTCTTCTTGCAAATATAAACAAGCAAAAGAACTTACTTTTTTTTTTGCATTTATTTTGTACACGTTAATGTTTTATGTGAATTTTGTGTTTACGAAGCTCAAATTAACGACCAGTTTTAGTTCTCTGGGCTGAAAAATCTTATTTTTTTACGTTCCGTTTTATTTTTATGAAAAATAAAAAAGATATAAGTCGTAAACCTAATCCAGCAAGGTTCTTTCTTCTGCAAAATTTAATGTTAATCACATTTCCAAATTTATTAAATCCGACATATCCTTGATTTCACGCAAATCAATTTTTTCTCCGCAAAATGGCGATTAAGCAATTTAGGCCTATAATTGACGTTTTGATTATTTAACATTTATTCTCACTTGTCAGCATTTAGCTTAAAATTTGTCAAATAACGTCGATTTTATTGCGTATTTCTGTTTTTAATTACAAGTATCAAACGACGCATTCACGCAGATGACATTCCACGCCAATACAATTCGGCTTTATAGATGTTTATCGCCTTATTATTTATGTGCAAATAGAAACGTTAAGGGTCCTCCAACACACAACTTTTAACATAAATCTCCCGCGATATTAGGAGGAGAAAAGGGTGTGGTCAGTCTATGTCTGTGTCGCTGTCTCGTGTCCTTTCCTTTCCCAGTAAAAGCTGAAACCTTAATTCACAAAACTGCTTTCCTCCTGCTGACACTCATGGGCCCAAGAATTACGAGCAATGTCATTAAGAAAAGACAAGTAGCATGAGTCAAAAATCCACAAGAGTAAAACTCACCCAGCCCAACATCTCATATCCTAAAATACCACTCCTAAGTTATAAGCAGAGAAAGTGACTGGAACAATTTATACTTTTCCACATCCCACCACCAACCACTACACGCAGCATCCCACTGAGAAATGGCTGAAGAATCTCCTTCTTACCTTTATTTTTTATTTTTTTCATACGCACCTATGTGTGTGGATTTTTTTTTATTATTTTATTTTTCCTTTTCCCTCTTCTTCATTCTCCCTCTGTGAATTCTACAACATAAATTGCGAGCAGCTGAGCAGGAAAGGTAAAGTTATTGCGTTGTTGGATATTCGTGCACTGTACATTATACCCTGCAAGGGTGGTGGGCGGCCGAATTTATATTTTCTCAAATTGCACGCTTCGTTTTATGGATGCGAAACCCAAAGTTGCAAATGGTTTTTGTAAAAGGGTTGGACGCAATCAGCATACAGAGGAGGCTTTTTCACTAATTACATAAACACAGCCTCCTAATTAAAGGTGAAAATTCTTTGAGTGTCTCTTTTATTGGTTTTAGGTGATGAAAATTTTTTTTCATTTTATATCTCCCTTTTTGATGCACTTGCTAACATTTTTTTTCCTTCCCAAAGTTTTGCACCAAAAAAAAAAAAAAGAGATAAAAGTTGATAAAAAAATTTTTTAATATTTATTTACGGGAGAAGACGCATGAGGCGAAGTATATAAATTAGCTAATTAGAAAAATTGCTATTACGTATGCGTAGTGGTAGATATAAAAATGTAGAGACAGATGCCCTGAAGAAATGGTTTCATTTCGAGGGTTTCTTTGGCCCAAACGTTTGGTATTGAATCATAAAACGGTTCTTTTACATCTCCGCTTTGCGAAGGATGCCAAAATAAATCAGCAGGAAATTAAACGCAGCGGTGTCATGGTTACCGTGCAATGATTTATGTTGATGGCAGTAGTTGAGTGGTCGGCAGCATTAATTTTCTCGATGGGGGTTTAGGTGCATCCTAACGACAGTTTTGGCTCGTGTCCACTACTGGGTGTCTTAAAACCCGTCTTGTTGGACGGAACCTTGATGCCCCTTTGAGACTCGTTACCAAAACAGCGTCTTTGGGTAAAACTATTTATCTTGAAATCTCGCGAGATTTAAATGGGTAAGATACAAATTAACTTTTTTTTTCTTCAGCATCTGGGATCTGAAACTCGCAAATTCCTTGGAGATTCGGAGTTAGTTTAGCTCGGGGTTATTATGGGGCCAGTGAAAATTCTCCATCTCTCACTGGAGAAAAAAGAGAAAAATAAAAATAAAAAATTGCTGCAACATGCTTTTTAATCTCGTTCATAATCAAATTAGTGAGGTAAGAGAAATTTAAATTATGGGGTTAAAGGCTTAATTCTACGTCCTGCTGTGCGTTTCGTGTCACATAAACTTAACATGTGCGCTTGGTCATCATTTGCAGCACTTTTTACATTATACTTCTAATGAAAGTTGCAATTTTTTTAGTACTTTGAATTCTGCTGCACATAAAAATTACTTTTTTGTCAGGATTAGAAGTGGGAAAAGGAAAAAAAAACATGAATATATGAGATGCAAAGATTGCTCCATGTTTTAACAAGGGCAAAGACGAATGAAAGAATAGAACTGCGTTGTTTTATCGCCACATATCACGAAACGCAGAAAAGGAAGTGATGCCAGATTATCACGCACAGGAATTTTATGAATATACATTCATTATTTGAAAAGATAGACTCTCAATGGACGCCTGGTTTGGATCTCTATTAAAGTTTTTGACGTTTTAGAAATGAGAATAGATAAGTGGAGATACGGCGATGGTGTAGAGAAATTATCATCAAACCCATCTGTGAGGCATTGCAGCAAAGTCAACATCTGCCTGCATCAAAAAATGAAATAATTCCACTCGGGGCTGCTGTTTATTCTTTTGCTTTTTCCAATTTAATGAGATAGAGATGCGAAATTATGATAATTGGAGTTAAGTTATAAATTTCATCAAAATGTTTAACTTTCCAATTTTTTTTCCCCCTTCCTTGGGAAAAAATTAAACCGCAGTTGGTTTTGAACGATTTTTTTCTCGTTTTTAAACGAAAGGGCTTTGAAATAATTGAAATGGAACATGCCCATTCGTACATTAAGTCCAGGTCAGTGCAAGAAAAAAATAAACTGAATTCTCGGATGAAGGCGCCATTGAAAGGCGGGTCCGCGCACAAGTGACCGCGAATGGCGAGCGAGTGGACGCAGACTTGTTGGTGTGATAGCGTGGTTTGGAATCGAGTTATAATGTAAGTAAAAGAAAAAAAAAGTGGGTTTCGAATTACATTCTTTCATACAATACGTGCATAATGGATTAAATGCGGAAAAAAAATTTAAAAATTGGGAAAATAAAGGAATATGGTGGACGCGACACGAGAGCACGAAAGGTGAGCATTAAAGATTAGAAATCTTATCGTAGGATGACCAAGCATGGTTATTAGTGCTACACGCAATTCGAGAAAAGATGTTATCTCGGCGCGCACCAGTCGTAAGGTTTCGCTCGAGAGAAGGGACTTGTAACACATCGCGAACGAAGTGAGATTTATGGCTCGAAAGTAGGTGTTATTATTGTTTGCGGGTATGAAAATTGCAACTTGTTTGACGGGAAAAAGTCATTGCATTTGATTAGCGTTAAAGGTAGTGTGCGAAGCAATTTGGTGGCGTGTTCAAAACGGGATTTGCCTTGTTGTGTCACAAACGGCGTTTCTTACAAATTATAACATTAAGAGAAGTAAATTCTCCTCTAAGGTGTGTAATTTAGGTCTTAAACGAGTTTCGTCGTTGACACGAGCGCAGATTTATCACGCACAAGTATTGTTTATGCTGAATTTTTTATGGGGTTAAAAAGTTGGGTTAGAAGAAAAAAGAAATTTGTACTTTGGAGAAATAAGATTAGCCTATAAGTAATTTACGTCTTGTTTGGATGATGAAATCTGTCCATTATTCGAAAATGATAGTGTAGATGAAAATTTTTAATGAAATGCGTATAATAAGGAAGTAAAAGCGTAACCATCTGTTTTGCTCGGGTTTCGCATTGTGCAGTGTGGAAATTCACAAATGGCCCTGACTGATTTATTATACAGTTGTTCTTGTTACTATTATGGTCTTGCTTTTCCAAACGAGGATAAAAAAAAATAATTACGCTCTTGAGAAAGAGGTCATCTTAAATGCATCCAGCACTAATAACATGATTGATACCATTTCCACAATCATCTTTTAATTGGGTTTTATTGTACAATTTTCTCCCAGTAGTGCAATCATGTTTGTTCGAGAACTCGAGCATCAAACTTGTGTATTGCAAAAAAAAAATTAAAATGCAGGGAGGAAAAAAAGTTATCAAAAGATGATACGGGGAGACAAAAGAGGGAAAATATAAAAAGGGGGTATACGATGTCCTACTTTTAATGGGTATCATTTCAGGAAATTCGGCGAACGAGTCGCCAGCATATCTGCAGTTGAGAGCTCCTCCTCCTGCAGCTGTGATTGGGCAGAAGCTGTCCGCGCAGCATCCCCATCGCAGCATCCCATAAGCGAGATGCTGCAATGTGGATGGTGAGTGGATGGGAAGCCATCTTTACCCTCGCTCGTCCCCTCCTCTTCTCCTGCTGACGCCCTTAATTGATAAACAATAACGGCCAACGGCACGTGCAAATAAGAGAAAATGAAAAATATTTTTAGAATAGCGTCCCTAAAATAAGACTGAGGCTCTGCTTAACTGCACAACTTGATTAGAGTAAACGTAAACAGTTGTGATGCGGAAAAAAAATTGTGTAATAAAACTGCGTGCAGATGTGAGAAATGAACAAGTTGCAATTTTTTTTCAAGGATTTCATTAATTGGGCATTAAAATTGTATAATTTCTAAGAATTCTGCAATAATTCTACCACGGTTTTAACCCTAAGGCTAATAAACACACGACAAAGATGTAAACAAAAGGTAAATTAGCTGAAACTACAGAAAAACATGCAATTTGTTTTGAATGCATTTCACATAAAGCTTCGACAAGAGTATAAATAATTTTTTTTACCCGCTTTGCAAGGAATAAATTGTACTTGTTTCTTGTGAGGTTTCCAAGAAAATGGTTGCTGGAAGCTCGTTCAAGAGTCAGACAAGAGTCGCCTGAACTCGAGAGGTTGTAATGTGCCGAGGAGAGGAAAGAATTTTCACCCAATGTTGTGTCTGCTATAAACAAAAGGAGCGAGAGAGCGATGCATAATAACACTCATTAACGATGCAAAGTCGTTTGTAACGATGAAAAAGCAGAGTGCATCGTGTCAAAACAACATGGTTTGATTGCTATAAATTATACTAAGCAAATTATTGAAATATTAATGGGATGAATGTTTAGTGCATTGATTTGTACAGTAGTTAACTTATTAAATTGCAAATGATTTCTTTTGCTTTTCGGTAGAATTTTTATTGCAAAAATAAATCTTTGGGAAGTGTAGGGAAATAGGAAATGAATTTAGTATTAAATTTCTCGACAGAAAAAATTACAAATGAGCTAAACACATGTTATTGCGAATAAATCACACTTGTTTTTAAATGGGAGCTAGAAGGAACAATAGAGTTCTCGACTGAAGTGAAAGTGTACGGCTAAAATTAGACAAATCCTGATTTAAAAATTTAAAAGTGTTGATAAAAGTTGTATGATGTTAAAAAGTGTTGTTTTAACCTTTAATTTTAGGGCTGAAAGCTTTTAAATTTGAAACGAAACCGAAAGAAAAAATTGCGACCTGCTTTGTACCTGTAACAAACTGCGTTCTTGCGAATAACAGACATTAGAAGATTTTCTTCGAATTTAGATGATACATTAATTACTGGATTAGCAAGTGATTAAAAATGTGATTTATTTATTGGTGCAGTCGGCAATATGTGTGCTGTTGATGATGGTTTTGGTTTGATTATACTTTGTTATAAATGAATCCAGGTTTAAGTTTATAGTTTTAACATGTCAAAACCACAAAAACAAGAAAACTCGAGTGCATTCGAAGTTATAATGTTAGTTTTTTGTTTGTTTGTTTTTTTTTTTTAGAAATAAGTTGGGTTAAATATTATTTGGAGCATTGCAACAAAGATATTAAGTCGGATTATCAAAATCCCTTATAAATTTAGTTCTGATAATTTGTAGCTTATAAGTAGTTTATTTGATAATTATGATAAGGTCTTTATGCTTTAAGTTTTACTGGTAAAATCTTAAGATTATATTTCCATGCATAAAATATGAAATTAATTTTCAGAAATAATTAAAGGAATTGGACTTAATGAGCTCATAGTTGATTTTAGCAATTTGTGCAATTGGCATTTTACAATGGGTTGAAGTAATGTTGTGAGTTATACAACGCTTTCGTTCAAAATTCGAAGCACATGTTGAGGTGTAATTTATTTTTTTACAATGCAAGCACGTACTTTAAATATAATGGGGGAAATAAATAAAAGTAAACAGTAGGTGTTGTAAAGTAAAACTCATAATTTTGAAAAGCATTTAATGTATAAGATTACATAGTAAGACTAATTTCGGGTTGAACATCTGGCATTCAACATATCCTTTTGACAATAAAAATAGAAAATTAAAAGCTGTACGAACAAAAGTATATCCTTAAAAGCAATTTAAAATTGTTAATTTAAAGAAATTAAATAAAATGTTGTAAGCAAATTCATACCATCAATTAAGTAGAGATTCACAAGAATTTAAAAAAAAAAAAAAAAAAAAAACAACTGGGAATTTCTAATCCGCCATTTTAATATTAATTAATGAATTTTGAATGGTGTAAAAAAAAATTTTTTTATTTTCTTTAATTTTACAATTTGCGTTTGTATATTTTAATATCACAAAATGGGGTAACACCAATGCCAAAAAAATGCAAATAGACCGTCAATTAATCCTAATTGCAGCCATTAATAAATTAACTATTAATACATTTTAATGCGTTTTGTGTTTGCAAATTACTCTAGTGATTAAAAAATTCTTTATGATAGCAGTGTGTATAAACAATGACTGTGTTAGCGCATTGTCGATTAACCCTTGTAAAACAATCTTCTTTTTTATTTACCGTAATTATTTTTTTTGAAAATGATTAATTTATCACTTTATACCGGAAACGTTGGAATATTTTTTTCTTATTATTACTTAATTTATGCGTAATTTAATTAATTCAAATTGACGTCTAAGAAGAAAAAAATTAAATTAATTTTTTTTAAATAAATTCTCTTTGAAAACCAGCTGCACAGACACCTGTCCGCCATTACCATACCCTTAACTATTAACAAGAGTTCTAACACTATTATGGAATAAAAGTGGGGTGGTGGGATTAGTTGGCTATAATTTGAATGATTTTATTACCTGCCCCCATATCTATGTCTTTATTCAAATCTATAGATGAACAGCACTTTCTGTTATTCTACACCCTATACATGGCGTAATAGGGGGAGCATTCCTCAATACAGGGGTGGGAGTTTGAGGTGGGTTAGGGGAACGTGGTTAAAGAAAAAAAAGTCAGAGGTCAGTCTTCATAGGAGGTAAAATATTTGTGAAGTTTATGACTTTTTGCACAATACCTTCCGTTGGTTGAATCGCAAGTTGTTTTCCCAATATTATTAACCAACCCCTCGCCAGTTGTTGTTCTTTTGGTTACTACTAGTTGAGACATGGGGGTCGTGTTAGAGACAGTGTGAAGTATGGGGAGGAGTTTTGACAGTCCCCCTACTAACCACTACCACCCTCTGGTTTTATTTGGAGGGGGTAAATCTAATCGTAAATGGAGCAAGAAATAAGATTAAAAAAATACACAATGTCTGTAGCAACAAGAAAAAAAAACAAGAAACTTAGTATTTTTTTTTTCTTTTCGTTTATTGATTTATGGCCATTCTGCCACCAGTAGGCGCAAGGCATACAGATGACGAAGAATAAAGACAAACGGGAGGATAAAAATCGGGAAGATAAACTCTTGGTTTTTATGGTATAAAAAATCTAAAAGGAGTTTTAATACGTAAATAAATATTTTTTACAAAAATATCCAAAACGCGTTTAAAAATTTATCCGTGAGCCGGAGAAAAAAAAAATCAATTTTTTCAACCCTATCCTCTCATCATCCTCCCCTTCAACAAAGATGGCGGCAGAAACGTGTACACAACGGAGAAAAAAAATAAATGAGAGATATCGAGCGTGCGCACAAACGTTCGTTACCGATGTCTACGATTGAGGATAAAGTCGTATCGGGAGTAGTGAAGAGCGACTTTTTTAATTTTTTTTTCGCTTCTTACCGGCTCCATCTTTCAGATCGTGGTCATGCCTAGATGCTTGATAAATTGAGCCCGACTGACGGGGGGGGAGAGCTTGAAAGGTGTTCGGCCAGGTTTGGTGCTTGCAATACCACGGAGCGTCCCTTGTACGATCACATGACTAGACGCCGTTGCATACAGGCACCCAGAAAAGAAAAAAAACTGCTTTGTATGAGAGAGCGGTGCTACAGGCAGACACCCACCCCGCTCGTCCCTGAAAAGAAAGGGTTGTCCCGCCAGCCAACCCTTGCACAACCGGGCGCGGGGAGAGAACACCCCTACTACCCCTTTGCCTCGGCTCGCTAATATTTTTGTCAAGACGCTGAGATGAGAAGGAGTAGACGCTTATTTAGTAGTTGTGCTGCACTACACGCCAATAGATGCGGCTTTATTGGTTTGATTAGGTTATGTCATGTGCGCGTACATGTATGTGCAGTGATGATCTGCCAGAATAAAATTTTCTTCCGGCCGCATGGATCTGCCATGACGCTCCCACCCACGCATTCGCGCGCGATCCGCGTTTCTTTAGCTGGCCGCTGAGATTCGGCGTCGAGCGATGTGCAGACGATAGGTGAGCGTGCAACTCGGCACGGTGAGTAGTGTGTGTCTCCTTTTCATAACCGTCGGGCGCCGGGTGCGTGTCTGTGCGCGCATTTGTTCTGTATGGGGAGAGAGAGGGTTAGGGTTAAAGGCATCGGCTGGCGACAAAGGGCTGGGCGCACCAACCCCACACAGCCGAGTTCGCCTTCCGATCGTTCAGTCGCCCAGCAGCGCTTCTCCGCTCGGCTCGGCTCGGCAGTGCGCGAACCAGCTTCGGCCGACATTCGCAACGCACCGCGAGGGGATCGCCGTGATCGCTCGTGCTGGACCGAGCGGCGTGAGAAATCAAGCTCGTTCTTATTTTTTTTTCGGGGTCGCTAAGAAACGAAGGTGAGCAGCGCATCTTCGTTTGAACGAAACGACTGGTTTCTTCCCCTTCGTTCGGCTCCCGGCGAGCAGAACGCATCGCTGCGGGCGAGTGAGGAACAAGAAGGGAACGTGCGAGAGAGTGCGGTGAGTGTTGAATGCGAAGCATCTTCCGCGAGAGAAAGAAAGGGAGAAAAAGAGAAATGAGGAGAGACAGAAGGCCCCCCAACACCCATCACCACCATCACCACCACCACCACCACCTTGCTCCGAGCTTTCTGCCTGACGTGACTAATCTTCCAGTTGGTGTGCCATATTTTTCGTTCGTGTTCCTTCCTTACCATTTTGCCGAGCGTCTGTGCCTGGACTTAAGATGGAACATTTCACGATCGTAATCAGTATTAATTTGTTCAGCGCCCTCCCAAGGTGTGTTCACCTCACTACGTTTGCTGTGCCCTAGTGTGCATGCATGCCCGTGGCTCGGTGTGCTACAAATGCCAGACATTTTTGCCTCTTGTTCTTTTAGTCTGAAAAATGTAGCCTGCAGTGTAGTCTGGGTGTGGCTTTTTCATTTTTTTTCCCACTCTCCACCGTGATAAATGTTCGCTAATAATGACTCGCGAGGAGAAACATGGTTGTTGTACTGTAAACCGTTGTGAATCTTTCCATTGTACGTTTTGTTTTCTCGTGCCGTTCTCGATGTTGTGTGCGATTTCATTTTTATTTCTCGTTTTTTTATATTTTTGTAGGAAGGTTTGTGGTTAGGATTAATTGATCCAAGGTAAGATTTTCCATTGCACGCCATCGATTTAGAAAGAGAAAAGAGTTGGGAATTTGGGTCTGTGCGGCGTTCAATGCTGGGGATACACAGATGGTTCGAAAGAATCAAGATGGAGACATTTGTACGTGCATGATTTGGTTTGTGAAAAATGTGCTGAGCCAAGACAAAGACGCATTTCTCCCCTTACGACCTGTTTAGTATGCAGAACTTAAGCAATGGGTGCGGGTACACACAGGAAATGTGGACAGCACCCCTCAACCCACCCACTCACCCCTATCCCACTCAGGTGTGCAACAGCACCAAAGGGATGAGTGAATGTAATAAGCCTTTCATTCTGACCACGTAGGGCCCATATGCATATAGAATCAGGTTAGGTTCCAGTGTAGCTTTTTTCGCTTTTCAGCCATACTAGATAACTTTACATATGGAAAAAAAGCCTTGAAAGCTTTTTATGCAAAGTATTTCTTCTTTATTTCAATGTCGAGAACATTTTTCTCGCTAATAATAGGGTATGGAGGATATTCATCAATTAAGAATGAATTTTTTATTTTATTTTATTTTTTTCTGTTTGCTGCGAGAGGAAACGAGTAAATAGAAGAAGGAAGTGCAGTCCCAGTTGAGTTTCAGTTGCCAGATGAACACATTGTGAAATAATGTAGAAAGACAAGAAAAAGGAGAAGTAAATCTGATTTTCTCCTGTGATGTCGGGCTTATTACGCAAAAATCTTAGGCTGTTGCCACTAGCAAATCCCAAGTTACACCCAACATCATTTGGTAAAAAATGTTAGGCCTTTATTCAATTATATCTGCTATTGGAAAAGATGTATCTTTTTTTTGCAAATTTTCCTCTCGTCTTTGTCTGCTCTAGAAACGAATGAATTATTGAGAAGGAAAAATTTGCGATTGTGAAAACTGTGGAGAAATGTATGAAAGAGAGAAAAATGGAAACGGGAATGCGGTAATTAAATAAAATAATTACGTGAGAAGTTTATTTTCGGCAAACCGTGTTGTGAAATACAGTTGTGAGCTATTTGATGAGGGCAGGAACTTTGGTAGTGAGTTGTGATGGCAAGAAACTGGATTAACCGGTGTATGCGTGTGCGCGTACACATATATATGTGTATGAGAGAGAGAGAGAGAGAAAGAGAAAGAGAGAGAGGATGCACACGTATCCTCCCTCCCATTACGAGGGAAGAATAGATGTCTGCTCTATATATACGTTGGCATCAAAGAGTTGAGTGTACAGGGTGCCTGTGAAACTTCCCCCTTTCCACTCTCTACCTCGTTCTTCTCCCCATTAAAGAGTTTGAATGGTAGGAGTCTAAGCCCAGACAGTATAGGGGGAAAAGGGGTGACAGACGAGGCTAGTCGTAGGTTTATAAATGGATGTTTATCTTGTTGCTCAAGTTTGTGTCTACTCATTAAAATTTAATGATGCGAGATGCAGTTATGTCTGCTAATTGAAATCATTTATTTAATTAAAAAGCTGGTGTTGGGAGCTGGGCTTTGTAGTTTATGATGGTTGCCCTTTAATTTTCATTATCAACTAATGAAGAATAGACATGTTGCCTTCAGGAATTCGATGACAACTTCAAATGTTTATTGTAACTCTGGATTTATACAGTATATGATTTTTTTTTGTTTATTCTTTATTCTCGGTTGTTTGTTTTGTTGATTTTTATTTTTTATTTTTTTTTGTATTTGAATATCTGGAATTGAAGATTAAATTAAAGTTTGCTGATTATGTTTTTTAATTTAATTTTTAAATGTTTATAAACAGTAATAAACACTTATTATTTAGAACAGTTCTTAAATTATTTTTTTTGCTTGGCATATGGGCATAGGAGTGTGTGTGCTCTGACTAAGCGAATGATGCGAATGGTATGAAAATAGAAACAGATTTTTTTTTAAATACTGAGTCATATTAGACGGGGAATAAAACATGTTTATAATTAACAAGGTGCAATAAATAATTTTTATTTCATTTATCACTTTCCTTTAATTTGTATTTGATTGATTGATTGAACCAGAAGAATAATAATAAATAAAAATTACAATTTTTAAACTCATTTAGCGGTATAATTTATTTTATATCTACTCTTTGACTTTTATTTTCATTTGTTTGCATAATTAAAACTCATAAAAAGACAAAAACCGGAATCTTTCATAACTACCATTGATTTATCTGCATCTTCATCCACCCCCCACAATCTTCCATCCATTCACTAGTTGCTCTTTTCATTCACAGTTTTTTAATTACTCTCTTCCTACCCTCAACCCAGCCTCCACACATGCATTAAATAGTGCACACGTAACTCGTATGACAAACCTCGGGTAAAACCAACGTGTCACAAAAAATTATTGTGGAGAATGAAAGAAAAATCATAAATAACGCGCGCTGTTTTTTTCAAAGGAAAAATATATAAAGTAAAAATAAAAATTGCTGGAAGCAAATAGAAAAATAAAAGACATCCTTGCGTGTTAAACATGGGTTGTAAAGTAGATGTGGATTGGCTCCGCCCGGCGTCCATGACAATACATCATATTAGAAGACGGCCAATGGGAGAGCGGGTTGCAGAGATGGGAATCATAGCTGGCTGTGAAATCATTTGCGGTGGTGCCAAGTGCAGTCGTACTAGTGCTGCTGTATATGTCGCATGTGATGTTGATGTTTCTTCATAGTGTTGTGTGTGACCAGTGGTTAATTTTTTGCAGTTCGTCCGCGACCGATGATGGAGAACTTAATTTTTAACGCAAACGGACAAAAAAATGAACATTCGGACAAGTGACCATTAATTCGCAGTTCACCAGAATGTCTGCAAGCTGAAAACAGTAAGTAAATAATTAATTATAATTCCTTTTGTTTTTAAAAAATTATTTCAAACTTTTAATTTCTTTACGAATCATTTCCTCGAAATCGTTGATTTTTCCTTTTCTGCGGTTTTTTCCTTTTTCTTTTTTTTTTCTTTACCGCAAAAAAATGTGAGTAATATCTGGCAATGAGTAATCTCTCTACTATTCCGGTTTTAAATGACTCGGATTATACACTGGTTTAAACAAGTTGACACGCTTAACTTGAGAATCACTGAAGAATCGTGAATAGAGAAGAGTTGTGAGGTGAAGCCTCAGAGTCTGTCAAGTGACCTACACGCCAATCAGACCTCAGATTTGATCTTTTCCCCCCACAAAAGAAACAAACATGTTTGTAAAGATTTCCCATATTTATATTTTTTTTCCATTGCTGGGGTACTCCTTGGAAAATTGCATTTTCTGCTTCGTTCTAAGTACGCACTGTCTTGATGCATTGGCATTGCTTCTTATTTATTCATACATTTTTCTCCTTATAAACCCCGAACGCAACCCCTCACTGGAAAAAAATTAAAGATTTTTTTGATATTTCTGCTGTGAAGTGCAGTGCAATGCAATGCAATGCGGCTTTGGTCGGGTGTTTATTTTGCTTGTTTTTCCTCCAGCTGAAATTCTTAGCTTCGTATTTGAAATTATAATCACAAAGAACGTTTTAAAAAACACTCTTGCGATAAATAAAATGCGGGGCGAAATGTGTGGGAATTTAGAAGCAGGAAATGTAATTAATTGGTGTTTTAGAATTACCTTAAAACCTGAATGGTAAATTACAGTTTCGATCGCAGGGGAAAAATTGGCAGATGTTAATTTCATTAAAAAAATGTAGGTATTTTATTAAAAAAGAGGAAAAGGGGAAAAAAATTGGTGTAGATCGGGGAAGTGTTGAAGGGCCGCGTGTTGGCTTATCTGCTTAGCATCATCAAAATCGTTAATTACATAAGAAGTTGTGACGTAGACAGGTGTTTAAGCGGTTGATAGGCTGACGGCAGTTGCAAACGATAGCACCGATCTTTTTTTTAATGCCGACATTTCAATCAAAAAATAACAAAATAAAAAACAAAAAATGGTTGATATTTGCGTCAAACCGCAATTGCAATTTTTCACGCATTTTCACCAGTTACCATCACGTAAACGGAAGTTGGTGTAAAAAAATAGAAAAAAATTTCATTTTTTGCTCGAGTTGGTATTTGATGGCGTCTTGACCCAACCCCATCCCTCTTCTTCCAACTGGATCTGCAGTCTCACATACTCTACCCCTTCGTTCCCCTTCTCTTCAACCCTTTTCTCTCTCGTCAATGCGGGCACAGCCAGTCAGACATGTTGTCTGCGTTGCAGCTACCGAAGTAAGAGAAAAAAATGCACGCTCCCAAAGCATAAAGCACGTCGGTCCGGAGTTCCCCCGTAAATCACAAAGACCCTAACTTCACAATGGGAAAGGAAGGGTTGAAAACAGGCTTGGCTTCAGGTTGACTTGCGTCGGCTACACTAGATAGCCCCGTACACCTTATGTATACAGCAACCCAATAAGATAGAAAAGGAGACGACGGTGCTTACTCAACACGCCGCATTCAACGCCATCTTAGGTAGAAAATAGAATGCCAACCCCATGCAATACTATCCTTTACCCCCTTCTTTATAATCTTCGTCTGGGAACCGAAGAGTTGAGCGAGTTTTTTCGTTTCGCGTCCATTAAGAAAGATAATTATTGCAATTTATAATTGCAATCGTGACACATCGATGTTTATTCAGTTTTCCTGCGGTCGTGCGTCATTTGTTATTATTACAAACTGTCACTCGACTTTCCTAAATCATTAGAGAAAAAGATAATTGCCGCCATAAATATTGGGAGTTTGTTTGCAGAGCGGGGAACGCGGTAAAGGCGAATGCATATTTGTGTCTTCACCTATACTATACTTATCCAATTTGGAGTTGAGGCAAGGTTCGGCTGAGGTTACGGTGTGACTCGACTGCTAAGATGAAGCAAGTTTGGTGTGTGGGTGGTAAAAGGTGGACCACCTGTTGCTTTGTGGGCGCCGTCAACTTGTAATGTGTGCAGGTGTCTCGCTGGGATCTTCTTAAGGCGCCATGCGTTTCTTGGGTAAATACTCGAGTAGCCCGGAAAAGAGACGGACTGTCGGCGACCCCTGGCAAGTCAAACACGTACAGAATTTTGAGTAGATCGCATGTCGATCTAAGGGCCTTGACTAGGGAGACATTTTTGATATTTTTATACGCGATACCACTCCTTGGCGTCGCCTCTAGTCATGTTTTTTTCTTTTTTTCTTACTTAATTGCACAATTGCAACTTTAAGAAGAGAAAAATGGGGGGGAAGGAATTACTCGAAGAATAAAACGAATGTTGGGTGTTTATTTTTCACACTTACACGTTCACGTAGTTTTATTTTTATTTCTCTCAGCGTGTTCTCAATTCTCATTTATGCTTAGATTAGAGAAAAAAGACTCAATCTTTTAAATTTGCTTTTTTTTCTTTTTCGTTTTAAAGAAAAGGGAAAAAAATAATAGTTGAGAGCCACAGGTTTCATCATCCAATTAAAAATCCGTTTCTCTCTTCGCCTGCTGCAAGTGAAAGTTAATGGAAAAAAAGCCTATGATGGATTTAATGGGGAGAAAATGTAAGGCATACTAGAGTTTTTCATGCACAGACCCATACTCCACGCTGAGAGCGAAAATGATTTTGCCGTTGATTGGAAAAACAAATTTATTCCGAATGAGAATTTGAGCAATTGTTAAACAGATTAGAAAACTACTGTAGTCAAACAAACACGAAATGCTCATGTATCAGACGCAGTAACGTACATTTGTCAACATTATCGCCAATTTGTGTGTAATTGTGTGTTGCGAGTCGAACCGATACACTATTGCATGGTTTCGGGAGAGAGAAAAAACGCTTTTCTTATTGTTTTCAATGAGATTAAGTGTCTGAAGAATTGTCATCAAACACCCTTGCTCCTTATCTTGGCCAGTCAGCAGTTTGCTTTTGACAAACCAATGGGAAAGTGGTGCATCGGCGACGCTTGTGATGGTGTGGGAGGTTGAGGGAAATTTGATGAGAAAGAGTGAGAGGTGAGCGGGATTTCGATAAGGTGAAATTAGAATAACACGCTGTTTTATGCTTTTTATTTTTGAAAATTTATTTGTTTATTATTTAGACTCGCCGCTTCAACGTGTGAAAACGGCTTTTATGGGTGTGTGAATAAAGGGTGTATGATATCGCGAAAACATACGAGCCTAATGTAAACAAGTGCATGAATATTGCCACTGTGTTCGGGCTAATGTAGAAATATTCATCTCCATTTATTAATAGAGCATGAGGCGTGTCGTTGGCATCAAGTGTAAAATGATGCTCGTAATATTGGTTTGAACACAAGACGTTAAGTTCAATAAGGCGGGCCATCAGGATTAGGATATGTTGAAAAGGGTTTATGTTAGGGATTTGAAGCGTGCAGGGAAAACTAGAATGTAGTAAAAGATTTACAACATTAAATTGTGAAATGGAGTTTGAGCTCGATGCGTTCAGCTCGGCGTTTGGCTCTTTTTGTTTTTCTGCGATCAAATTGCGGTTGATGGTAGTCATTCTTCGAATTGATGGACGTTAAAATTCATCGATGCCAATCTATGGAAATGAAATGCAGACTTATTTAAATTTCTATTCAATAAATTTATTAGATAGTTTTCTTTGACTATAGAAATTGCTATTTCTTCTGATAAGATTTGCTCTAGAAAAAGAGGGGGAAAAGACGGGGATTGGAGAGAATTTTAAATTTTGTAAAAAAAATTTCTCCACGTTGTACGTGCGGGAGTAGAATTTTTTCTTTTTTTTTCTTACTTTAATGGTCGAAATCCTCATTCATTCAATGTGAAGAGGTTTTGGCAATTGGAAAATAAAGTAGGGTGGTTAGGAAGTCTGCTTGCTAATTGGTCGCGTGCTTTCGGAAAAGGTGGAACTGCACCGCACTGATTGGCTGTGCTAACCTATTTGCACATCATCTTATTTTAAGGCGGCATTATCAAATTTGTTTAATAGGTAAAATCAAGTTGGAAACCTGCCACACTTCAATTTCCACCGTATTAAACCGCCTTCCTCTAAAAACCTTTAGCAAAAACCTTTATTTTTTTTTCTATGTATAAAAAACAGCTTCACCTTTTATAAATTTTTATTTTATTTTCATTTTTTTCTTTTGTTGTTCTGCATCTTGAAAAATAGTGGCAGGGAAAAGAAGAAAATAATCAATATTAATTTGATTTTCAAATGTCAAGCCCTGGGACTGAGAGACGTCCTGAGGACCCCGTAGTTGCTCGGATGGCATATCTGTGGCTTTTGAGAAAAATGGCACTCAACTGGCATGGGCTGCAAGACTGGTGCAGCAGCGTATATAGCAACATCTTTTACACTCAGCCAACCAACCAGCCCCTAGGTCTCTTGATCTAAAATCAATAGTAGCAATGCACAGACGAATGATTAAGAAACCCATTGCTAACATGTCTGCCAGGGTATGGATTATTGAATGGAGAGAAGATGAGGGGAAAAAAAGAAGAAAAAGGGGGCTGGCATTTACACTTATATATTTTTATATTTTATATTTTCTACTTTTTAATTTTTTTTTTTTTTTATATTGGGAATGTAATGTTAATTTATTAATTCATGTTTATAAAATAGTGGAGAAGATAAAATGCGAGTTTTGAATATATATTTTTTTTTTGTTTCTGTTATTGTCATATTTACAATTTCGACGTAAGATTGCTCGAAGAAAAGTGTAGTGATGGAAAATGTGCATGGATGGTTTCTCGTTATACATCTCGGGGAGGCCTTCAGTAAGGGAAATTAGCTTTGGCTGCGATCCGTCAGACGTCGCCACTTCCGTTCTTGTTTGGCACACAGGGTATGGAGTGAGGGGGTCCACGTGAGAGAAGAGGCGCATCTCCTTCCACTTCCCCACCCCCCACCCACCCACTCCCTTATTCAACTTTTCCATCCCTCCTCTTCTCTTTTCTGTTTCCACGCAATGTCGTCTTGTCGAGGAATGCTGGGCGTTCGTTCGCTGATTAAATTTTACTTGCACTGTAGGCGAAATCTGTTGAAATGGAATGAACTTCTTGCGATCGCCTCTGTGTTGGAAAAGGCCAATAACTTTAAAGTAAAAGAAAAAAAAGAAAGAAAAAAATAAAAAAGGGTACAGAGAGGGGAGAAGGATTGGGAGAAAAGCATAGTTCTCCGCCTCGACTTATCACTAGGAGGGAAATTTTCACTTGTATGAAGTTGTGTGTTATATCACAAAGGGGGAAAAGTTGAAAGATTTATTGGATGGTACGTAAGGAAAGTGTGAACTCTGTGCGAGCAAGGAATGCATAAAACATAGCAATGCATTTTTATTTCCTATTTTCCTTTTTGAATCAATTGAAGAAGAAGAAAGAAAGCGAGTCCACGCAGTGACTCGTGGCCTGGAGGTGAGGTCCGAGCGGGGTCCGAGCGGGGTCCGAACGGCACGCGCCTGTGCTTTGCTGACCACTTTCTTCTTTTCTTGATAATCACCTTTCCCTGTGTGTAAAGCTTTGAAAAGTGATGCTTGGTGTCTTTTGGAGTAGGGTAGGATAGTAGGAGGAGGAGGGTGGGGGTGTTTAAGGAGGGGGTCAATTGGAGGGGGTCCAACTGGCCTGCCCTCTCGCTTTATGAAGAGGGTGGCGGTTGGCCCCACTGCACGAGGCATCAGAATGACACTGTTAGGAGCCCATTCTGAGCTTAAAAAGAGGAGAATTGAAAAGGGATGACCTGCCTGCTATTTCCCTTCCACTATTTAGGAAAAGATTTGTAGAAGCCATACACCACCCCTGCTCAAAAAGCCAGTCTGACCCCCACCCCTGTTTCCCTCTTGCATTGCTCCCTCGATTACGTGCACCCTCCCCTTGTGCGACCCCTTTTCTTCTCCCCTCGAACCTCTTTGAGACGGCGACGTCAGCATCTCCCCGTGACCACAAACGGCGCTTTGAAGCCAATAGAAAGGCAATCGAACAAGCCATGCCTTCCTTCGGTGCCAGTTCACACGGCAGTTTTTCTTGCGAGTCAGCTTAAAAAGGGAATCCAAATATTTGGACAAGTCTTGTGGGGTTTGATGCTTTATTACGTTATTGCGAGCAATGAGACAATTTGAGAGTTGCAAGCGAACGTCGCACACGAACAAGAAGCCCCTCAAGTTTCTGATGGAAGATGCTGACTTAGCTAACAAGAAAGCAGCAATCTTATCAAGCTTTTATCTGATGGCGTGGGGAGTTCTGGTCGAGCCCCTCCCGGATCAATATTGAAGAAGCCCAGCTGTCAATCACAATAGGAATAACAAATTGGAACCCAGAGGCAGCCACCATGGCGCATGTGGATTGGGCAGAGCACAGAACAGCAGAGCACAGCAGAGAAGGCTGCATGCAAATCTACAGCACCAACTCATCAAGCAAATGTTGTAAAAAGTGCTTCTTCTAACTCATGGAGCGTTTACTGAATACTGAATAATCTTCATTCCAAGACATGTTTCGCTTCCTCTTTTTCCTTTTTCCAAAAAATAAGATAATAACAATAATAAAATAGATTTTTTTTTCTCTTTTCTTCCTTTTCTGTTTTATAAAGTGGTAAATGTCAGGGATTTTTTTTTCCTTCAAATAATTTAGTGAAAAATTATACTGTGTGTTTTTATTAAGTTGCATCAGTCCAGCTTTAGAAAATGACAAAATTATACGGTTATACACTAGAAGATTGCTGCTTAATTTCTCTTCATCGAGTGACAGTGGAATTGACAGAGTGACATCCCCTAAAACCTCAAGACGCTAGGTGCCTATTACACTTGTCTAGGGTGGAATGCTGCTCCTCCTACTCTTTAAAAATGCCTATAAATTTATATATCCGTAGACCCTCTACAGTTGGTTTTCGTTTTTCTCGTTAATGCCTTTAAGCGAAGACAGGTGATGATGTCACATCATCAAGCTCAGCGACATATTTCTTTCCCTCACTTTCCTCTCCCAGCTCAGCGTGAAACGTTCGTTGTGTGTGCAATTGCGAACTTGCAGCTGAAGACAATTATAAGTATCACTTTGTGTTGAAAGTTTCGCTTCAAAAATTGCTAACAGCTGCGTCCTCAAAGTGCTTGTTTGTAAAGACTAGATGATGAACGATCTCGTGAATGTTGCGAGGATGATAAACTCGTTTGTGTCAATATTTTTAAGTTTTTAAAGCATTATAGTGAAAGAGGGGGGTTGTTGCAAAGGAATATATGAAGAACGTGGTCGCGAAGCGGTTTGTTGGGTCATTAATCTTGGCCCGTTTAACCCTTTGATTCAGACGAGGCCTGGCTGCATTTTGATTGATAAGAGAACCAAATATTAATTTAAGAGACGAAAAAATAGGGGTAAAGGGAAGGGAATGAACCAACGCCCGGTTCCCGCGAGAAAGGGGCGAGGTACGAAGGGGTTGATCTGCGCTGGGAGTAAAGGGGTTATAGCCAGAACCAGTATTCTCTTCTTTCGGATGTATAGAAGAGGAAAAAAGATTTCTCTAAAAAACAAATTCACCCTTTTTTATTATTATTTTTTTCTTTTTGCGTTGAATACTTTCTTTGGGACAACGCCCCTATTTGGTCTTGTGGTACAATGAAGGCAATGTTTCCTAACCCTTTAAAGATATGGAACTGTTTGTAGATGTGGGAGCAGATTTTGAAAAGAGAAAAGGCGATTGAAGATGGTGTAACCACAACCAGTTTTTGTTACATGAATGAAAAACTTGTCTTTTTCTACATAAAGGCTGTTATTAACAACAAATATGATTGATTTTCTAATGCAAGAATTTTTTGCTCGCAAAGTGCTAGGAGTTTCAAAACTACCTGTTTGACTCTTAGAAAATTGATTTCATTTATTTCTTACAAAAGTATAAAAAGTGGCATTTTTCGTCAATTATTTTTAATTTTTTTTTTTTTTTTTTATGTTGACGGTTAAAATTGCAGCATTTAATAAGAAGCAATGAAAAACACTAAATAATGGAAATTATAGGGTGTTGTAAGTTGATACAACTAGTGTCTTTGTAGGATCAACTTTTTGGTGCTGTGCTGGGAAGCAGAGCTTGCTTTTTTCTTTTTCCTTTTTTTTTTCGTCACAATTTGATTACTGCACGCTGTTGCCTTGCAGCTCTCCCATTAACTCGTCCTTCAACAGCCAATCCTCGCATTAATTTTTATTAATTTTCTTGGTCTCCTACGCACATGGGCGATGATCTCGGTAGTCCGTACAGAAGCTGGTAATGTAGAAGCCGTTCTTCACGTGCGGCTTTAACTGTGAAAGAATTAACAGGCTTGTGGCCTCATCCGACATCAGATTAAAGCGGCTGAATCGTTTTTTCACTTCTCCTTTAATTGCCGGAAAAGTAATTTGAAAAAATGATGCAATAAATAAAAAGAAGGAAAAGTTAATTATTACATTCGTATTCAGTCGCTAAACTCGATTTAAAAAAACAAAAAAATAGAAAGTTGTTGCACCTTGAAAGCCTTTTAGAGTAAAAGTGTAATGAAGGAGTCTTAACCCTTTGGCTGTCCACAACTGATTATATACTTCACCCTCCCTCCGAGCTGCAAGTGGTGGTGCCTTGCATTTGCAATGAGTTGACCGAGTCATTTCAATCAGCAATACACTCTAAGTTGATATTGGAAGGGTTAGCATCAGTTGTGAATCGAGTTTAATGCAGTTGAAGAGTGGGAAGGGAAAAGAAATATTGAAATGATGTATTTTCTTGAGCTTTATCTTAGCGTATCTGCATACCCTCTAGTTTTGAATAAGTCTATCCCTAATATATTCAATGGACGATCCATGCTTTGTGGGGTCCATATATACTGTAGGTTGGGGGTAGCCTGGGTTACGCAGACACAAAGGGTTGTAGCATGAAGGGGTTGATGTGAGGGGGATGATTACCGGAAGGGTTTAAAACTGCTGTATCTAAAACACAGGTAAATTTAGCGAATTAGTTCAATTTTAATTTGGCGGGAAAATTTTTTTAAATTTTTGTTTAATTTTTTTTTGTTGTTGTTAGATATTAATTTGTTAAATTTAAAAAAAATTGATATAGAGATAAGCATTTTAAATTTTTATTTTACCCCTTCGCCCCTCCGAGGGAGGAAAGGGGTAGAGTGAAAAAAAAAGAGGGAGAGGGGATGGGGGAAGAAGAATCCTCTGTTATAGAGGGACCATCTCACGACGAATAAAAAAATACTAGACAGAAAGAAACCTTAGGATGTCGTCCTCGCATTTGGGCGTCTATAGTTATTCAGTGGATTTTCTTCTCCCCAAAGGGCACTTAGTATTAAAAATGGACGTAAAAAGCCCAATGTCATCGTTTTATTTATTTGACTAATTGTTTTAATGTGCCAAGTAAAAAAAAATTTAAAATTTTTTTTTCGCTTTTTTGTTTGTGAAGTTCCCGCGAGAGCAAACGCTTTCGCCCAATTCCAAGGCCATTGACAGGGAAAGGTGCAAGCAACTTCGTGCTTAGACAAGATAACCTAAAGGAAGGGAGGCAAGTTTTAAAATTCCGTTCACGTCTCTAATGACCCCGGTACCACCTGGTGGAGCAAAAACGGCGAGAAGTTTTGTGTAGAAGTGTACAGTAGAAAGTATTACTTTTGTTTGTATTTTTACGAGATTTACGGATGGTTTTGACGGCTGCAATGTTGTGGATCGATAGTTTGATGACCATCTGATGGGCAGTTTGGTCCGAGACCCTGGGATTGACCAAAAATTCAAATGTGTGACAAGTGATAATTTGTTGAGCGGCAGATGGCGTTGCTTGAGGTTGCTTGATTGTGTGAATAAACGACAGTTGGAAATATGCAGATAACTGAATACTAAATTGGCACCTTGAGTTGTTCTTGGTCTTTACACGTCAGACAACCTCTACTTTTCTATTTATTTTTTTAAATTATTAAACACACAAAAAAAGAATAACCTCACCGGAAATGAAAATGCCATGTTCAGCGTAGTTTGGCAGGTTGTGCGGAAGTGTTCGCACTGAATAAATAGACACAACCGATCAAACTTATATTTTTACTCGCTCGTTCAAACCGGGTGAGAGGCAGGGAGGGTCAGTGAAAACAGCGTGAAAGGTGTCCACTATTAACGCGTACAAAAGATTCCCCGCTGTGCTCAGGTAACAAAATGTAGTGGCCATTAACTGACCAGATGAGTACCTGGTGGTGGGGACAAAGACTAATGTGTTGATTTCACTTTTAAACCGCCTTTCGCCTCAGAAGACATCTTAAACGATGCCGCCTTTTTTAAGTCAGTAAAAAAATAATATCTGATAAAAAGATTAAATTTTTTTTTATATACGAGGTTATAAAAATCCAAATCATTTATAAAAGGAGATAAAAAAAAATATGGAAGACACACCCTCTTCCTCCTTTCTGAAAGACATCTCTATAACTGACAGTTGAAGACCACGCCCACAGTGGATGTGGATGAAAAATCCATTCCCAAAGAGAAAAAATATTAATAATAAAAAAAAAATGTTCTAGCATATCATGTAATGACATGAATCATTGGAATGGCCATGACCATCAGAAAAAACTGCACCGATTTTTAAAATGTAATTCAAAATTTTTTGTCGTAATTAATTTAATTTTTGATTAATAAATATTTGTTTGCCAATGATGGAAATTCGATAATGTGTAAATGAGACGGTTGTTTGTTTGATGTGTACCGATTGGTTTAATTGATTTGGCTTCTGATAATGAGAAGCCTTCAAAGTATGTACCGTACAGAAAGCTAGGTGGCTTGGGTTGGCATTTTATTATATTTGCCCGTTTTCAAACTGCAATCGAGAGACGAAGGGGAATGAGATGGAGACCCCCAGCAGCCAATTACCTGTGAAACTGCAGGTAGAACCGCCGGGACTGAGGTATTTGTTTTACGTGCACCCATGCAACATCAATCATGCAGCAGGCAATCAAAGGTTCCTGCCATTGGCACCAGGTGGGGTTCTGTCCAAAGCAATCTAATAGCGCGACTAGATGTGGTTGGCCAGCGGTTTTGTTCCATCATATACTGACCATTTGGATTTTCATTTATCCAACATATGTATAATCCTGTGTTTCTCTTATTTCGCTGCTCTCTCTTTCTAATCTCGCAGATTGTGTAAACACTGGTGTGTAAGTGGCGTTTCCTGCGTTTAATCTTCTCTTGTGTGTAGACTATCTTGTTGCGTTCACGTTTTTAATTGAAATCTCTTAGAGCAATAAAAATTAAATTACTTAATCACTTTCTTTTTTCAATTACAGGTTGATTACTTGGTCTAATGATGAACCCGTGTGAAATTAACAAATTAACGAGGTAAGATTTTGTTCGTTATTTAATTAATCCAACTTAGTTACTTAAATATGAATATGAATATAAATATAAATATAAATATAAATATAAATAAAACATAAGTATAAATAGATTTCAATTTTTAATTTTTTTTTGCGAATTTTTTTCTGTATATAATCATTTTCAATTTTTACTTCACTTCAATTTCACTTGAAGTTCTCACATTAACTCTAGTTTATCAACATATATGCAAAATTAATTTGTTAATTCTCAGTTTTTAAGAATATCGATTGATTACAACCGGTTTCAATTGAATTTAGAATTTTTTTTAAAAAAAATTTGAAAATTGCTATTTGGGTGGAATTTTCCGAACAAACTATAACTTCCCAATATAAATACCAAAAAAAAATATACTTTTTTTTACACAGCCATCAACCTCCCATGTTTTTGGGCCTCACCTGCCTGACTTTCAACCTTTAATTTTTTGTCTTTTCCAAAACTGAAAATTTATGAAGCAAACCCCTCCTAGCTTAACCGTCTAGGAACATCCTTCCCTTTAAAAATCAGCCTGCGGGTAAAACGTTGTGTTGTGTATTAACAACACATACCTGCACCTGAATGCATTTTATGGTTTCCAACCGGGACATGATAGAATTTTTAAGTGAAATTTTTCACAGGATTGAGCGTATAAACTATAATTGCAACTCAAAGTTAATGTACGCATCAAACTTTAACGCAGATGACACTAAAAATCCAGAATAACTTAATGAATCTGGCATTTTCTTCTTTTTTTTATCTCCTTTTCTTCGCAATTCTAACCTTGTTAAATGCAGCAAAGGCAGCGAAGCCAAAGTGTAGTTTGTAATGAATGCTTGCTAAGCTTTGTCGAGGCTTAAGAATTGTTCTGTGCATAGGGTGTTAGCAAATGAAGATGAATGGCTTGGCATGTTAGTTGGAGTGTTGTTTATACGAACTCATGATGAGCGCTAAGACAGCAGGAGGTTCCCCATTACAGCCTCAACTTGGGCTAAAAAGATCACCCATAGTGCAGAGCATCAGCAATGTTGGGGGTACGTTGAAAATTAGTGTTGGTTGTGGTGATGGTAGCCCAAGACTCTTGATGGAAATTGCTCGCTTTTCCTTTCTTTGCTTCTATAAATGTATATGTACTAACGAGTTCCACCCACGAGTAATAACTGAGGATTCAAAACATTTGGCTACGAAAATTGATCAATTTAATGCGAGGAAAAATATAAATATTGAAAAATTAATATACGACTAATATATGAATTTTTCCTCTTTTTGTCCGTGGAAAGGGGAAAAAAATTAAAAGCAGAAAGAATATTAAAAAGATAGAAAAAAGAAAATTACTAGATAATGATATTTCTTCAAACATCGGAAAACCCAATGAGAAACAAATTTCAAATACAGGCTGCAGGGAGAAAGGAATTTTTTCGCCGAAAAAAACCGTTTTAAAAAATAGATTGAGAAGTGGAGTTTTTCTCATCTTTGTTTTATACAGAGGGGGTTGCAGAAATGTCTGTTTAAGATGCTGCTCACAAATACCCAAGCCTGTTTTCTCAGTGCACTAGGTGCGTTTAGACTAAAGAAGAAAAGAGGGAAAAATTATTTATGATGATCAACGGCTGGAACTAAATGCCCTTTGAGTTTAAAATATTAAAATATGTAGGAATGCTTTTACTTATTGCAGAGCTAACGATTATTTTCTGACAATTTTTTTTTCTTACATCTTTTACGTGCCAGAGTGTATCATTAAAGGCACTAGATTGAGATTATTCTGCTCGTTAATTAGAATAAATTCTTGCTTTTAACCGTTGATATTTTGAATTTAAATTTATTTGCGATTACATTAATATGCTGCACGTGATCAATATTGTTATTTTCGGTTTTCCAAAAGCTGCAAACGGGTATTTTTATATTTTTTTTCCTCTTCGCTGCAAGTGTGCGGATTGAAAATGAATACCGAAAAGGAATATAATTTCTTTTCTTGTGCGATGGGTTGCCAATCAGAGCACATGCGCAGTGATGGAAAATGGTTGTGCAAGACACACCCCACAACTTAAGCTGCTTAGGTCCCTTTTAAACCACAGATAATATCGGTATGGGAAGTTTTTACTATATATAATATTTAAAAGTGAAAATTGCAATTACCTGTTTATTTGCAATTACAAATTTTTGCCGTGAAAGATTTATTCGGAATTGAGAAATGAGAGAGTAAATAATAGAAAATTGAAATTATAAATAAATATTAAATGAGGCTCGGAAATTACAGAGGCAAGTCTGCAGTTACTCAATCTGAAGTGGATTCTAATTCAAATGCCACATTTATTGGAAAATTGCAGTAAGAAATGAGATGTTTCTCAAGCAGATGCTGAATTGGAAAATGTTTTTCTAAGGGAATGCAAAAGAGGATGAGGGGTTTGCAGTTGTGCACAAGAAGATGGAAGGGTGTATTTGATCGGTAAAAGGGAAGTTACCTGTAAACTCACCACTCCCTCTAGGCAAGAAACCCTCTCAAAAAAAATAAAAAAAAAAAAACCAAACCACCTGCTCGAAAGAATAGCGAAAATAAAATAAAAAATGTAAAATTCATTACACGAAATAATAAAAACAAGAAAACAAGAAAACGAAATTGAAAATAGAAGTAAATTTAAATTTTAAAGCAAACAATAATAAGGAGGAGAATACACCGAAGCATTTTTATTTCTTTTTTCTTTTTATATTTTTTATTCTTCTGCTTTCCCCTTGGAATCAATCTAAATTGAAGGAAGGTTATATATAGAGGCAATGTGCTCTATTGATTGCATGCTTTTCTGCTGCTGCAATAGCAGCACAGAATGAATGAACTTTGCAAAAGTAACCACGGTGAGTAGTAAAATAAAAAAATAAAAAAAGGGAAAAGAATTCAGTTGGGATATTTGCAATTTATTCTTGTCTTTGCAGAAAGAGCGAAGAGAAAAGAGATGGTGGGAAGGGGTAGGTTGGGGTGTAAGGGGTGTAGGGGGGTTGATACAGAGGTATGAAGTTGTAATTTTCTTTTAAATCAACGCCGGAGAAGGGCAATGTTTCATTTTAGTGAATTTATTTTTTCTCCTCAACTGCTTGATTGCAAGATAGAGGTTCGTTTTGTCACCTGCCTAATAGTCTAAAGGCCATGATTGAGTTGAAGAAGTTGGTGACCAGTGAACAAAGGCTAAATTAAAATCCCATGATGGAAGGGAGGGAAAAGTGAGAGAAGGCACTTAGGATTTATGAGGGTGTCTGGCAGCGTCTACTTTCTCAACGACCTTGTTGTAACAACTTTTCTTCTTATTTATACTTTAATGTTGTTGTTGTTTAAATCTTTCTCTTTTTCTTTTTTTTTTAATGCTCTTCAAGATCACTAACCCTGTTTTAATGTATAATTCATGTTGTTAAAGCATGTGAAAACGGATCAGGTTTATCTATAAATAATTTTATGGACTGCTGCTTGATGAATAGAAATAAAATGAAATATTAGGTTCGTTCGTTGGTTTTGATGATCAAATACGATGAGTTTTGTTGATTTAGTCGATTTTTTACCGGCTCGGTAATGGTAAAGTGCATTTCTGCAATCCTATAGGTGTTTTGTAACGTCCGCTGAACCCTCATTCTGCCCTAGGCCATAACTATTAGTCGTCATAGAAACGGGTATATAGCTACAGAACAGTTCCGACGGGTTAATTCGAAAACAATACATTACGAGAAAAATGAGAAGAGAGATTGAGTACTTAAAAAATATATTCGATAATATACGTATCATGTTGGGGGGAAAACGAGAAGGTTGAATTAATCAGATATCATTAACAAGAAAAAAAATTAAAAAATGACGTGAAAAATTTAGCATTAATCAAATTAAAGTCTAAATTTAAAAAAAAAAAATAATGGTAAAAAGGTACGAAGGAAAAAAAAGAGAAAAAAAATGATGTTGTCAGTTATCGATAATTGGATAAAGATGGCACGGAATGCATGACTCACTGTACCTTCGCGCGTTTGTTTGCGGGTTTTCGAAGACTATAGGGGGCATGATTCGAAGGACAACGCCGAACGCACCTAGCCGCCGGAATTGGGTTTGTTGATGGAGTCGCAATCGCGAGTAAACGGGAAGTGAATCGTGTTCGCGTTCCATCCACCCCTCGACAACCCCGGCTTATGAACATTGTGACTAGAAGCGCGTCATCCCATTTTACCTTTTCCTTTTACCCGCACCGCCATTGGAGCCCAAGGTCTCGAGAGGTGGAGCCGCGATCGGTGCGACCAATGGGAGCGCGCGATGGGGACGCCAACCTGCCACTGCTCACGATTGATGGGTGGAGAGGAGGGGATGAATCGAGCTTCGGAGAGGCAGCGAACCAAGCGAAGGAAGCCACAGAGTTGAGCACTCTTCAAGAAGGATTTTGCAAGACAAGACCAACACACCCAACATGGTCACAGGATAACACACCCACCTTGCGTGTGCCCTCTGGTCACTCTCTGTTTTTCCCTCCCGCATCTCCCGTTGCCGAACCACCTCGGCACCACGTGAAATATCTCCCGTTTAAAATCCGACACCTGAGCGTCTAAAAATTCGCACCACCAATCTGCCGGACCCAACTGGTAACGTGATGACTATTTTTTTTTTTTTTTTTTTTTTTTTTAATACATTCCCATCTGCATCGCTTGGATTCTCGGGAGCGAGGTATGGAGTTCCTACTGTACAATACAGAAGGTAGGAACTTCATACCGTGCTCTTGGCGGACCCACATGTGACTACGCTTCTCGGAAATCGGTGACCGATTTGTTTAATTTTTCTATGTGCAATCAGTGGAATTTGACAACACAAGACACTCGATGGCCGTGCAATGACAAAGTTCGGGCGGCCATGATGTTATGATGCGTGGCTTGTGGTGATGATATAGTGTACTTGTGACCTCCCTCCTTAAAAATGTTGCTTGGGTTCCCCTCACTGTGTCAGTAACCCCACGGCTGTGGAACCTGCTCGCACTACGCATTCCTCTTGTCGAAGAACCCAAGGTCGTTTTTCTTCTTCCCTCCTTACGATGCGTCGTTGTAACGAGGGCGCAATTCCTTTGGACTTAGTAACAGCGATGGAGTGTATAAACTGACCGATTCGGTTTCGGCTTCCACGAAATGTTTGCATCGGATCAGCACGACGTGCGAGTGAAGTTCAGACTGAAACTGATTCCCGAACAGGTGATTTTTTTTTATTTTTTTTTTTTAATTTTTAGTTATGATTTTGTTTATCCCTTTTAAACTCTGATCTACGAGCACGAGCAAAATGGGCAGCCATTAAAGTGACCATGAGTTTTTGTAGGGTTTGGTTTTGAATGGATCGTTTGGATTTTTCGATTCGGTTGCTAAGAAATAGGAAATCGTAAACTGGGTTTTTAAAAATAATAAATAAATATTTTTTAAATTAAATATCTGATTTTTCTATTTTTAAACTGATAATTTCTTGGGTTTTCTAAAGGGCGGAATTACATTTTTGCAGCAGTGGTGCCACCCAGGGATAACTTAGCAAACGAGTGCCGGATCCTTGACTTATCTTGTGATCGCTAACATTGAGGATAATGACCTTCTATTTCCCCCACCACCAAAAAAAAAAAATATATGTGCGAGAGGACATTTCAAGGATTCATTTATAGACGGCCTTGTTTTAAAAAATACATCAATGATAAAACCTGTAATTTTTAGCCACGATTTATATACGGATATCTGAAAATCACAACTGACTTATTGGGTTGCACCTAAAATTAGTTATCGTTTATTTATTATCACCTTAAGGGAATAAGTACAGGCTTAGGAACACGGATTTATCCATACTATAGCCAAATAAAAATAGGACTAAGTAAAAAAAACAGGAAGCCTAAAATAGAAAAAAAAATTTCTATACTTTATTTTTTATTTATTTATTTTTTGTTTCACTTTTTTTCTATTAATATTGAATAGGAATAAAGTTAGGGGTAGAATAGCAGCTGGTTGAGGAAATAGTGCTCTGACAGGTTTAGTGTTTCACCACCTCATGGCTGTACAACCTGTGATTACAAGGATCCACCATTTCGGGACCTCCTCAACTGCTTTTTCTTATATATATTTTTATATATTTATTGCAACACCTGCCTTTTTGATTCGCAGCCCTCTTTGGGGCGCGGAGCAAAGGCAACAAAATTTAAAGTTTTATATCTCAGATATATATTGTATACGAATTAAGTGGAAATGAAAAAGAGGTTCACATGGCCTGTTATTCGGTTCGCAACCCTTCTGACAGTAGAGAGGATTTTATAGCCTTAGGGAAACATCATTAGAAATTCAAATCTCCAGCTCCATCTTCACCTCAAACGGCACCATGTGTGTGTCGAAAGAAGATAATTTTCTAACCTTATATACATTCTCAATGAACGTAGATTCAAACTGCAGTTAGGCCTATCAATCAAACAGGCTTAGAACGCAGCCATTAAGGGATATTTCAGCAATGAGAAGGAGAAAAAAATTGGGAGCTGGCTTTTTCATTTATTCTTTATTTTATTTTTGCCAAATGCTTTTCGAACAAAGTCAATATTGTTTGATTGAAAAAAGAAAGGAAAAAAACTCGGGGGAAAATTTTTTTTCCTCAATACCATGTTTGTAAGAGAATGTAGAAATCAAATACAGATCTTTTTCATATTTTTTTTGGTATCATAAAAGATATTGAGCAATTTAGTTATTCATTCAGAAATGTTTTTTTCATTGTTTTGCATGCATAAGGAAGGAAAAAGGTCAAAGTGACGTGTCTCTTCTTTTCAATTTTCGCTTGGTTGCGTCTAATTACAATGCATGTAGGAAAAACAATAACCTATGACAATGGTAATAATAACCGCGAGTGAGTGAGAGAGAGAATTCGTCCAGTGGTATTGTATTATGATAGAGTGTAGGGAGGGAGTCATCAAGTGTATCCAACAGCATTATCCATCCATCCATGGCCCATCTCATAAGTTGGAAACGATAAATCTAGCTCCCAAATCCTTGTCTCTCTTCCGGTCGGAGTTAAGTGCGAGAGAGAAAGCGTTAGTGAATTTTTGAAATAAAATTCCTCTCTGTGTGAGCAAGCCTCGCCGTTGTATTACTTCAATAAACCGCGCGTATTGTTTGTGTTGTGAGGAAACAAAAGATTATGACGACAGAAGGAAACCTAAGGGTGTAATGGAGGAAGAGGGAGGGGTTGCTAGTGGAGTTGCAGAAAGGCATTTCGTGCCAACTTCACGTTAAACTGGGGAAATGAATATTACATGAATTGTAGTGAACGGTTGTTTGGACCTGGGCAGGTGGACAAATGGTAGTTGATGTTGCACTCGGAATGGCCGGCGGCGGAGGGAACGCAATCTCGTGGGCTCAGGCGTATACAGCCGAACGTTATTACCTGAGTCGAGAAAGGAAACATCTCGTTTTATATACCCAATATAAATAAAGGTCGTTTTCTATTTCGGCTTCTGTAATATTTAAATTGAGAAATCAACTTAAAAGTTGGTCGCCGAGGCGAGGCACGAACGTGGTTTTAGTGGTGCTGATGGCGGAGTGGCATGTGGCATGTGGGATGGAATTTTTTTCCCTCTTTTAGTTAAAAATGCATGGTTATGTGATGTGAATGTAAAATAAGTTTTTATATTTTATACTTTTTTTTATTTGGTATTTTATAAGTTGTAGTTTGCGCGTGAATAATGTGAACAAATTGCATTTTGTATGTCGTCAATTAGATGAGGTTGGCAACCAACATCACATCATTACAGGGGGTTGAAAAACATACGAGTTGAATGAAATGCGCTCGTTTTGAATTCTTAATTTTATTTCACAGCGTTCCGGAATGCGATTTTGTGTTTATGATCGTTAAAATAATGATTTGAATAGGTTTTTAATTAATAACGCTGCAATCAAAATTAATAGGCAGTTTTATCCAAATTTGCAAATTCTATTTGTGGAATAGTTTCAGTTGATTCGCTTAAAGCTAGAATCAGGAGGAAAAAATATTGTTATGATATGACATCAAAGCTGAAGTCGTAATTAATTTTTTTGAAAAATCCAATAAGAACTCGATGTCAAAAATTCAAAAATTTTACAGCGAGACGTGGCATACATTGAATTTTTTCCTTTCATTTTTGTTTGGTTTGAAAGATGAGTTTTTTTTTTCTCCTTTTTTTTTTTCCGTTTTTGACTAAACAAAACAGAAATTGCACGATATTGGATGGATATATATATAGAAATACAGAAATTAATAATTGCAGGTCACGTGACTGACTGAATCTTAACATTTTTCACATCTCGAGATAAAATAAATTTGCAAGTCTTCATTCTACTGGCTCTGCTGAGGCGGTGCAATTGAAATCTCTCTTTTCACCTGCTCACGAGAATTGATGGAGAAAGCAAGCAAAGCATTTCAATTCCACTAGAGAAAACGAAGCAGTCCACAGATAACTGAGAAATTCCTTTTCTTTATTTAATTGGATGTGTTAAAGTCTAAAAGAAGTGCCTAAAAAAATCTGCATTTCCCATCTTCCAACAGCTTGATGGAAATCAAGCAAATGGGATTTTTTTCCTCTTTTTTAATACTATAGGAAAAATAAAATATAAATTCAGTTTTTTATATTACTATACTACGTAGATTTATTATTAATTATTTCCTTTGTAATAAATTTTCGCTATCCCTCAGTCTAAAGAGGTAAAAGGAAAAAAAAAATTGTTATTTATCGCTAATACTTATTTACAACTTTTTTTTTCGGTAAAAAAGAAAAAGAAATTTTCATTCGGCAAACATTAATTCGCAATATCAGAAAGCATTTCCACCTTCGTCTATTAAGTCCATTCATGCTTACAAATATCTCCGTAGGGAAGAAATTCTATTATCCAACCTTATGGATATATTGGCAACGGCATGCATCTGTAGAGCAGAAAATCGAGTTTAGGATAGCGATGGGTGAGACGAGAAAGATGGAAAAGCATCAGTCTGCCACCAGCTGAAGGGCACACGTTTTTCACCTCTTATACCGCCCCGCTCGTAGTCTTCGTGCTATTTATGCCTGCGTCACTTGTCATTATGCTAAACAGTTGCAAGACTACGGGGCATTCTGCATTTTGGGCAAAAAATGAGGCACAATCGAATCATTTTTAATGATTTTTTTCCCCTCCGACCTCGACTAAAATCGCGTTTTACGCTCGCTTTGGCTTATAATATTTTTTTCCATTTTAATTTTAATAGGGAATAAATATTTTTGAATATTTAAATCTTTATTTTTTAAAATTTAGCTATTGATTCCAAAGACTGCAAAAAAAAGATGAGAGAGCACAAAGAGCAGAATAGAAAAAAGAAAGAAAGAGGCATGTAAAATCAGATTACAACTCACTCATTTCTTTGCAAGAATGTAAAAGTAAGAAAAATAAAAATAAGTCTTAAGAGATGGCAATATTTACCATGCGATGCAGTCAAGCCCATATTTTTTATTTTTGTTATAACTGCAAGGCAAAATGCATTTTAGTAGCGGGTTTTTCGGAAAACACATATCTCTAAGTAAATAAACACATAAGAAAATTACTTTACTCGAGCCTACGTTGCACTACATCAATACTTTCCCTTTTATTAAAATTTATTTTTAATATAAAAACAGAAAAAAATATTTCATTTCATTTCATTTTTATTTCTGTTTTTCGTTTAATTGCTAACAATGTCTGTAAAATTTTATAGATGATATAAAAATGTTGGCATCTAGTGCAACTAGACTTTTCCTTGTCTATAATTGGAAAAAAAAATAGTGAGTAGCGAGCAGGGGGGGCGGGGGGAGGGGGGAGTCGGGGTTTTGGGAAATAAAAAGTTGGAAGACGGAAAAAAGATTTGGACTAACCCTAGAAGCAATTGTCATCCGAAATATTCCCGACGAGAATTATTATTCAACGCAGCAGCAGCAGCTCGGGTAAAAAGTCATCAGTCATGGTGCTGTGGTCGCGTTGCTACAGGCAAGGCCCCTTGGCGCGCACTCCATAAGCTGTTCTGGCTCCACCCACACTTTGGCCTCCACCCAGGTCAAAAAGGCATGCCTACATGCCATCTTTTTATACATAGTAGAGTAGATAATATGGCAAAGTACTTTCTGATGATGATAATGACGAAGACGATGGTGCCGTTTGTGGTGTGCCTATGCGAAGCAAAACATGAATTCTTCAGTGATATTGACGAAAACAAAAAACGTGTTGTTCTCTGCTCGTGCACTCTAGAGATGCTCAATCCTCTCTCTCCGTTCTGCCGACTTCGCTCAACTCTTCTGCCAAATAATCCTCTTTTCTAATCCGTACCTACTGCACCGACGATGGAAGTAGTGGATTTTATTTTTCTATGTACACACTCGCAAACTCACGGCTTTGGTTTCTCGTGAAATTTGATTTATTTGCTTTGCGACATAAAAGCAAACAGTGAGAGAGAAAAAAAAGTTTCTACCGGTTACTATGCTTTTCTGAAGGGAATTTAGTCTCTAAATACTAAATATTTGATGCATTACCTTGAGCTTTCGTTATATACTTTTAATTTCATCAAAATTGATTCTCGTGATAAAATTTCCAAAAAAAAATGATAAAATAGATCTTCGGCTCACTTTTTTTTTCTATTTTCTGAGTCATAATTTGAGGATGTTTCATCCCCCGACTCGATAATTAGAGAATAATTTTGCACTTTTCATCTAAATCCGTAATGTATTACAGTCATCAATACATATAATGATTCCTTGGTGCATCATCGTCTTAGTTTTTCGAGGCAAATTAAAAAGCGATGTTGACTTTTTTTCCCGTGTCGTCGCGAGAGGGCCTTGTCTCATCTTTTTAATTTTGGCAAAGCTTAAATTTAGTCCGTTGTAAACGATGGATGGATCTCTCGAGTTAATAGTCAAAGTTATGTTTGTCTGTGCCATATTTCAATTGGGTTTTTATTATATTAATCTTGAGAGTATGGAGTAGCTAATGGAGGAAAGAAAAAGCTAAAAAGAGGGTGATGTCATGATGAGAAGTAATTTTCGCACAAAGGGGCTTGCCTCAGAGTAATTTTTCATTGGAATAAACTCGATTCACTTGTGCATAGCTTGGTCTGATGGAAAATATGCGAATGAATTTCGCGCATGAGGAATGTGTTGCTGATGATATGCGCACACAAAATTGTTTTGGCGAGAGACGGCAACGAAATGATTTTCTTTCTCAAGGTGTTTTCAGAGATTGCCTGTCATTTACTCGAATTACTTTATTCTATTGCGTTGTAATTATTTTTAACAACAATTTTTTTTTTCTTCTTCTTCTTCTTGAGTTTTGAGTTTCGAACGCCGAGTAAAAAGGGTTTTGTGTGTACCGGCTGTTTGTGAAGTTGAAGCAGTGCTTCAGCTTGGAGTACACAGGATATTTTTTTCCACTGAGTTTTTTTTTTGTTGGGTTCTAAAGGGGTGAAGTGTAGAGTATAGACCTACCTGGGAGCCTGGGTCGGTTTGGTACCCACCGTAGAAAAAAAAGCTTCAGGTTTTAAGCCTTTCTTTCCAGGGCAGGGACGCTGCGTACTCATTTGCATACTCGTAACATGGGCTGGGCCATCAACAAAGACTCTTTTCGCGCCCCATTCAAAACGTTCCCTGGGATCCAAAGGGTTGGCTGAGCAAAAGGGTTGCAAACATGGAGAAAGAAGAGCTCATTTCAATGCATGGGAGTTGATGCTGTGTAAGAAAAAAAAATTGTCCCCACGGCAATCTGTTTAGGGTGTCACTTTTTATGGCTCAGAAGATGGTTTAGTGTCAAAGAATTTTCCAAGACTTATTTCCAGTTGCTTTCTAAAGTACAATTTTTTTCTTTTTTTTTTTATTGTTTATTTTAGATTTCTCCAAAAGTGGTGTGTCGAGAGATGATGATGATGCTGCGAGGAAAAAAATTACGTCATAATCAAACTTGACTGCAGTTGAAAACTGGTAATTTTCTTGATTTTTAGTGTATTATCTTCAAGTAAAGAATAAAAAGATATTTATTTCCGATACTTTATTTATCTAATTACTACTCCAAGAAAATAAATGAGCACGATATTTAAACAAAAAAAAAATTAAATTAATTACTTTACTGCATAATGAAATTAGTTTCATCCGCTCAATTTTGCCCACCAATCTGCAGATGGAGTTGGATCAAAAAAAAAAAAAAAAAATGAAAGAGTTAGCGACTGGATGTGAAGGGGATTGGCAGTTGTTTTTACTGCTGCTTGCTTACCGTAGGCCCTGTATGCCATCTGTTGTTTCAAACCCATACAAGGTCACCTGGCGGGGATGTAGACTGCGAATTCAGGCTTTGTTTTTCCTTCGGAGAGGGTCTTCAGCTGATTTGCATAAGGTGACATTCACCTTGAATTGAAATGAGGTTGTGTTTGACAAGGGGCAGACAAATTTCGCTTAAATAAATGGTATTTTAAGCTTGAAGTTTGAGAAATGATTGCAATGAGTGAAAACAAATTCTTGAAAAGTAAACAGGAATGCCGTAAGCGGGCCTTGACCCAATCGTAGAATCTGCCGACTAGTTTAAAAAGGAAAAGTAGAGGGAGGTTAGGTTGGTCCTGTGTGCAAATGAGGCCAATAAAACGAAACGGGAATGGAAACAAAAATGTAACTTTTGCCCATTAAGGAATGAAAAGTTCAAGGCGAACGTCGAGAATGACCGTGAGAAAGAATACAAGTGTTAGGAATCAGAAAAAGATTTTTTTTTTTCTGCTTTAAATTTGAGTTAAATTTAAACACGAGCTGAGATTTGCCTCACTTGTCGTTGTAAATGTATACAATTTGATTCTAGTTAATCAAAGGCAGTTATCTTTTAGAAGCCATTCAATATATTATACTGGTATGTATGACATGACCCCGAAGCAGCCGCGCGTCAGGCCAAAAGGCCAAGGCCTTGCACAGATACGCGGATTAGTTGCATATTAACCGTTGCCCGAGATTGCTCATTTCATCTCCATAGAAAAGCTATTTCCGAGATGGACTTTTACAAACAAGATGTGCTCGGATATCTTAAGGGGCCGCTTTAAATGGAGAAGAGTATGTTTTGGTCGATAGCAACTGCGAAGGTAATTTCGGTCTTGTTTGAGCAAAGAAGAAGAAGAAGAAGAAGACAATCTACATCTTTTGCAAAGGATGAAACTCGAGGATGCGAGGGCTTTCAACCCTTTATCTTGCATCCCCGCCAATGAATAATTTGTCCCGCCACAAGCAGACAAGACTCAGGGAGAGAGAACGGACGAAAGAGAGAGAGAGAGAGAGGGAAATATACAGAAGAGGGATTCGACTTGTTATTAATGGCCTGCCAGACTCCTTCCGTGTCCCCGGTGACCAACGACATTTGCCTGCTTTGTAAAGCCCTTGTCCCGGGGAGTTCCCAACATGAGATCCTTCAAAGGCGAGCAGAAGTCTGTGGACGGGTTCGATGTCTTGTCCACTTGAAATTTCACCTCAGATAATCGAATACCGCGAAAGTAAAAAAAACTTACTAGTACATACCGTGTAAAAGGAATTTACCCAACATAAGAGTACTTTCAATAGACTCTCATTGCACACGTACGGCACGGTAATACTATTACAAGATAGATTAAGTACTCTATTTTATTTAGTTTTATTCGCTATTTTGTCTGTAAAAACCAAACGATTATTTTGAAATTCACATTTTATTTTTGCTCAAAATAACAATTTACTTCGTCACAGTCATGATTCATGCAGAATTGCATTTCTACAAATTTATGCTTGACTAATCGATTTTCATCGAATTCTGCAAATAGCTTCGTTGATAAGTTAGATCTCAGATCAACGACGAGGTCAAATTTATAGCTAAATTTGACAAATCACCAATTCTCGGCAATCTGCAACCGCGTGTCCGCATACCACATTCAACACATGTCCGATGCACTGAAGGAAATGGAAGAACCCTGCAGGAAGAATGAAGAAAAATGTCTTTCTTAATCTAAACGCTCGAAATTGCTTCTCGGAGAAATATCTCCGACGCAGAAGGGCAAATGGAAGAAGATATAGACACATATACATATATAATTCTTGGGTCGAGTGTGTGCAGATCAGGTGGGTCGAGGGATGAGAGTCTGTGGTGCTCCTTTTCAGTTCTTATCCCTCTCGAACGCGAAGCGAGACTGCCCCTTTCTCCCACCCCCTTAGCCCCTCTTATGATAAATAGCTTAATCCCCAACCACCCCATCTTCCATCTCCTCCCCATTACGTTCTCAAGACGAGAGCTCTGTGCCTTTTAGAAGCTCTCTAACTTGTGACTGATGCGCTCACCTGACTTTGTGTTATTGGGGGCCATCGTACCTATCTCAATGACCCCCTGTTTCGTTTTGAAAAAGATTGCTTCATTTGAAGATAAGACCGAAAAAAAATTCATGGGATTTTTTTCTATGTGTGTGGGTTATAAGCCCTCTGAATAAGCAAAGACGAAATTGCAGCATTTCTTCGCTGATGACTTGAAATATTTTTTTTCTTTACAATTTGCATCGTGATAGATGCAGTTTTTTTCCCCTCCTCCTTTATTTATGTAAATGCAATTTTTTCATGTTAATTTACGATAACATAAATAAACTTTGGGCTTTTCTTTTAATCATTCTAAAAACGCAATCAAATAAACCAAATCTACGTGAGTTATGCTAATGAAATTTTTATTAATATATTTCATACTTTCGGCACAATTTCTAATTAATTTAATTCAGTCTCATTACGACCATGTAAAATTTGTCGTTTAATTTAGAAATGCTTATTTTATCATCAATTTTATACTCAAAGCATACCATTAAGGCGGTATAACGCCACCATTTAAACGATATAAATTCCTCACAACAAAAACAACTTTTTTTTTCCATTATAAACAATTTTTTGTTTAATTTTCTTTTTTTTCTTCTCAACTACAAAATTTTCATCAAATTATACCTCTCCTAATGTTCTTTTCACTCGGTACTTGTGAGAGCAACAAACAAGCGCAGACACTTAAAAAAAAAGAAGGAAAAAAAACTGGTCTCACGGGCTGGAGTTGAGGGGAAGTAAAAACTCTTCCTTACGTCGGGTTATAGCATATCTTGTACCTTATCTTGAACTTGCAGCGTGCAAGAAGGGGAGAGACCGCAAAAGATAGGACGCAGTTTCCAGTCGCGGTCTGGATCTGGCAGACAAGTTGCGTGTAATGGAATTTTATTTTGCTGCGATGCCATATTGAAAGCGCAATTGGTTCTCTGACTCTCTCGCTCTCTCGCGGGTTGGAGCTGATAAAGACGGAAAGTGGTCACGTTATGAAATGACCCCTCGGTTTAATGAGAGGTGTGGTGTTAAAAGACGCAGTTGCTTTTTCATTTATTCATTCACTTAATCAAGCCAAAGTGGATTACATGCGTGATAATTTACTCTACATCATTCGCAATATATTAATCAAAACGGCAGAAAGAAAAAAACGAAGCGATGGCCAGAAATGATTATAATTCTGGTGGATGATGAGAGAGGACGTTGACTCGTGATGAACACACCAATATGCGGTGCCGAGGGTGGGGGGGAGGTCTGTCAAGCAATGATTTATCACTCTTAAAAAGCACAACCTAGCATTGTGTGGGGGGAAAATGAGAGACAGAGCACTGCCTAAGGAACAGGGGGGGTCCTGGGAAGGAAGGGGGTTATATCCAGACAAACTTACATCAGTTATTTACAACTGGTTGAGCACAGACCCCCACGGGAAGGGGTGCTGGCACCTAAGGGTTTTCTCAAGAAACTGGGGTGTTATCCCCACAAGGGCTGTCTGAGGTGCAGTGTACGTTGAGGGGGTGGGAGAGAGAGAGAGAGAGAGAGAGAGAGAGAGAAGAAAACGTGAAAAGAGAGCAGTGCAACCCTTTCTTTTCTTCCGTCTGTCTCGTCACTCATTGGTTGTGTTTTTTAAACATCTTTTCAACCCTTTCTTTCTGGCGCAACATCCGACTGCGGAAATAAGTTCCCCTTTTTCGATGACCGGGTGCTCATGGAATAAACTTGGAACCCATCCGTCACTCGCACACAATCGTGATAAGATCGTTTGAAAAACGTATTTGTGCATCCGGGAACTTGATTAGCGTGGGCGGGTGATGCGTGGATACCAGGTGCGGCGTGTAAAGATGAAGTTAGGCCACGAGCGAAGCTCAACTTGGTAGTTTACCGCCCACTTTATACCGGGGTAACCGTAAAGGCTCTGAATAAAAGCACGCCTCTGTTTAATTGCGATTAAGGGCTTTTCGTTTTTGTGGACAGACTATTCTTTACGGTGGATTCTTCGCAAGCAAAGAAGACATCATACAGAGAGGCAGGGACGACCCACCAATTACGCATGCTCAATGGAGCAGGTGGCCATCAATGAAGCGCTTTGCTCGCCTGTTTTCTTCTTTCCTTTTTTTATTTTCTCTTCTTCATCCATAATCCGACAGCACTGCCGATCGTCTGGGCGGATTTTCGAGGGAAAAGGAGAAAGAAAAGTTAAAGCAATCAATGGGATGCTTGTTTGTTCTTCGTTTTAGTTATATAAAAAGAATTATGAGATAGGCCATCTTTGAACTCGGGTCCTTGTCATTGTGTGGATTTAGTCCATCCGATATGAAATGGGAGTGGTCACGTGGCTGCACGCTTTTGCCATTTCTCCTCATTTGCCTCCGACCGAGATTAATATCTCCATGACTACGGGGTCCACGACTCGGGGGTCGTTGGATCGTAAGAAGAGAGAAGGGACACATGCGTAGATATAGGGGCGCCGATTTAATTTGCAAGCCAATATTTTTGCCAATTTATAATCAAGATGAGTATACCTTGTGGCTCTTGAAGACAAAAGCGGAAAAAAAAAGCTTTCCATATATGCTGGTAATAAAAGTTGGTTTTGAGAACCAACGACTGCCCAGTGGGGGTTGACTGAACTCCCATCTCCGCGTGATCATCTCTCTGGACTAGACATCCAATAAACATGGACCTCTCCCTCGAGGAGCATCCAAAAGCCCCTGCTGGCAAGTCACGGAAAGAGATTAATGGGCAAGACTGTATAATTGGAAAGTGGACCTTCATACGCATGCAACTCGTCTGCCTTCATCAGGTAACTAACAGCTTTAAGGGTAAGTAAATCAAAACTAAAACGCAAAAAAATAGATTTCTATCCTTTTTTTCAATTTGTTTTTAAAGCCGCTTCAAATTTGACGTCAGTAATTTATTTAAAGCATTACCAAAATAAAATGAAATTTTAAAAAAGTTTTTTTTTTTTATTATTATTTCTAAGTTCCATTCTTTTCTGTGTCTTTGCCTTGTTTTAATAGCGGCTTTTGTGTTTGCTGTAAATGAGTAAATCTATTAAAGGGAAATGCTATTAACACACCACAGTGATTAGCTTGCAAATCTTGCCAGATAAAGTTGAATGCATTGCAAATTTATTAAATGAAACGAGCTCGAAGCCTTCCAAGGTATACGAAGAAGAAGCGTCTACACACCAAAAAAGAAAATTAAGTATCTACCAAATTCAATTAGCGGAAAAAATAAACTGCCTTATAAAATGCAAATATGACCTGGGTTAAATGAAACTGGGATGTTAATATTTTTTAATAGATTGAAAAAAGATTGAGCGTGTAAAAGTGAGAGATGAGAGTGAGAGAGAAAACGAGAAGATTAAGTTCGTATATACGACCTGTTCTAAGCACACCTGGCTATTTCCCATTTATAAACGTTATCAGTCCACGATATGGCCATCTACTGCCCTCTACCACACCATCTGGAAGCGATAGGATGAGGAAGGTGGTCCACGTGATAAATGAACCACGCCTGCTTATCGTTAGCACGTCTACTAACAATCCATAGCCTCCGCTCTATTATTATAGGATAATAAACTGTAAAGAGAAATGAGGTAATGCTCTAACGTACAAATTGTTTTCAGTTAATAGTGTGTCCTTTGCCAACGACAAAAATGCCGAGTATTATTTGCTAATTAATTGCATTTTATTAATTCATATTAACGATTGGCATTGTGCAATCCTTTGAAAATGATTTTATATTTGTATTAAATGCATTAAATTTGAAAATTTTTTATTATATTTTCAAATTCAGCTGAAATCGATTTTACTATAATTTCGGTCAAAATGGAACGAGACTAAAAATTGCACGTTTTCTATCTACATTGGAGAAAAAAAGAAGTTTATTGCAGTTAAAAATAAATCGTAAACTCGTGTTTTAATTTCTTAATGAACTGCATGATATTTTCTTTTTCTTTTTAATGATGATGTATTTTTAGATTGTGTTACCATATCTTGAAAATCGAAAACAATGAGAATTTAGGGCTTGTTTTGCTTATTTCCATATATAAAATGTGAAGTTAAATATAACCGGTAATTAAAATTAAAATTTAATGTTGTTTGAAGGGTCGAAGAGGGAGAAAAAAAATAGTCATATTTAAATTATTATTGATTTTGTGCTGTTTCATAAATTTCGCGTTCGGACTTGATTGGCTGCAAAAAGCGCATTTTAAAGCACGCAACTTTTACATAAACTACAACGAAATAGCATTCATGCATTAACGAACTCATTTCTGAACATCAGTAATAAAATTCCTCGAGTTTATAAATACCACGAATAAGGTCAATACAAATCAATCACAAATTACGAGAGCATAAATTAAACCTGCAACCGCGAGGCGTTTTTCTTCTATTTTCATACTTTATTTTTGAAACTGAAATTTTCTTCCCTCTGATGATAATGGCCGCCGACAGGATTTCCTCTTGCCAAAGTTGAGGTGCGACTGGAGAATCCCACAACAAGTTGACCGTTCGATTGATACCTTGCGCGACAGGTAATAACTCAGTACCCGTCAAATTACACATCCTGTTGCCCAAATAATAGCTTATCAGCAGCAAAACAGCAGAAAATAAAACGATTACCACACATTCATTTTGTTATCCTCCCCTTTTATATCCACACAGACAATTTTATCCTCGTTGACACATGATCAAATCGTATTACCGTCTATTATTAAATCCAAAATATTTTTTAAAAAGATTTTTGAGTTTATTTTTTGATTTTTTTTTTTTTGTGTTTATTAATTTCTTATTCATCAGTGCTACGGAAGCAAAAGCAATATAAGTTTTAAGGTAAGTGAAGTAAGGTAAGGATGGAGAATTGGCTCTAAAAGTAATAAGGGCAAAGAAGGCATGTTATAGTGCGTCTATCCCATATTTCACATTAAGAGATGATCTCTCTAATCCCCTCAAGCCAAAGCTCAGATCACTATGGTAACGCCGTTCAGGATATGGATCTCTGCGAGTTGGGGAAGGGATGGGTGGGGTGGGGTCAAGGCCCATCACCTGTTGCTAAGTATTGAAATTTAATTGTCTTAGAACAGCAACAAGTTAGACAAAAGATTTAAGAAATTTACGAATGCAATAAAAAAGACTATTAATAACATTATGTGAATTTATTTGTATTTTTTTATGATCGTAAAAAAAACGAGTCATTTTTGTATAATACGAAAATTGAGATTAATTGTAAAACCCATTTGAAAATGAATATGAAAGCAGGAAAAATAAAAAATTGCAAAAGCATACAAAGTGTGAGACTTTAGTTTGCGGCGAAGACTCTAATAGCTCCAGGAAGGAATAATTCACGAGTTAATTATACATAATGAACAACGGAGCAGTGAGATTTCCTCTTTAAATCATTCTAAAGGTATTTTTTGCGTCATCGCAATGTTGATAAATATGCAGCATATCAACACGCATGTCTTTTATGCACAAACATTAAAAAGTACGTGGAAAAAAGGCAAATATTAATTAACTTGTTTTCTACAATCTGATTTCTGAGAAGTCGTTCAATTGCGTATTCATGAAAATTGACTTGTGAATTGAATTTTTAACACATTTAAAGAAAATTACTTATTAGTCCGTGAGATTGAGAAGTGAGGAAAATAAACCGTCAGCCAAGTGGTAAATTAGAAGGGTTTCATAAGTAAAAAAAAATGCGTCACCTACAGATCTTTTCTTTTTCTATTGCAATTGAAATATTGAATCAATAAATGTGCAAAATTGTGTCGACATTCATTTAATATTTTTATATAAAATTGTGATAATTTTTTTTTTTTAATATATGGTTTTATTTTTAAAATAGTAAAATTTATAATTACTTTTTCTTTTTCTTTTTTTTTTTAAATGTGATAATGATATCTGAGTTAGGTGTGAGTAAAAGAATCAACCAATGTGGTAACTTCTGAGCATTGCAGTTGTTAGAATGTGTATCCCTCTGTAGACAGAATAAGGAAGCGTGAATTTAATATCAACCTTGAAGCGCTGTAAAATTTGTTAGATTCTATATTTGCCAATAGAGGGCGAAGGTGTTTTATGCGTTATTTCAAGTTCTCATTTTACCGTAGCACATTTTGCAAGATGGCGGGCAAGCGACGACTAATTTGCGGTTCTGATCATAATTGCGTGTCGGATATAAATAATGTTTTATCGTCTTCAACAATGTCTGGGTGAGTATCTTAACAATACGAGGTTTTTATTAGCAAGTTAAAAAAGGGTTATTTTATTTTGTAACTCTTAAAATTTCTTTTCTGTCGTTGTCTTTGTGTTTATGCCATGCGGCGGCACGAGGGAATAGTGGACACTTACTATTTATTTATTTATTTATTTATTTAGATTTGACTATGTGGCATGTCCCATAGTAAATCCACGTTATAGAAGGGAATTTATCGATGGAAAGCCGAAAAATAGGGGATATGCGTTTACAAGATCAGATATGCTACTTACAAGCCAAGGTATTGATAATTAAAGCTTTCTATTTATTAATAACTGTTTAATGTTTTTTCATGTTTGTTTTTTAGATTGGGCGAGCTTAATTGTTGGAAAAATATCACCATACCTCGAACTAGATTCACCAGTTGAATTTATCAGGAAGAACTCGGAAGAAGTAATTTCGTAAAATTAAATGATTTGAAAAACAAAGTTTAATGTAACATTCAATTAATTTTCAGTGCTTAGAACAAGAACTACTGTACGCGTCTCATCTTGGTTTACCGGCAATCATGTTACAAGTATGGAATGGACAATGTGTAAATTTAGCCAGGCACGTCCATAATCGCATTGCAACGAGTTCAAATCAGGTTGTTGGCATGGGTGAATATTTGTAAGATATTTCTGTTGTTTAAGTTCACCATTAACTGTTACAATCGCATAATTTTCGTTTAACTCAGGCAAACTACCAAGTTTGGGTCAAAATTCCCATGCAATCCACTCAGGAATCAAGTCGGGTATGGTTAGACGAGTCGAAATGTGACGTAAATGTGATACCAGAAGACACTTGGCAATGGTAAAATCGTAAAAAAAATTGTTTTGAAGTGTATTTATGTTAATTTATTTGCGTTAGGTGGAATACGTTTCGAGGTGTCTGTAATTTTGAGAAGAAAGTTGGACTTGCATTGGAGTTAACAACTGATTTACCAGACGAGTGTGTTGTCGAAAGGTGGATGGGCGAACCCGTTTATTGCCTTGTAATTCCGACAAATATATTTTTAACTAACAAGAAAGGTTATCCGGTTTTATCCAGAGCTCACCAGAATATCTTAAGACATTTTTTTACAGTAAGTAAACACGTTTCAGCTTTTTAAGCGCATTATATTAAATTAATTCTTTTTTTTTTTTTTTTATTAGATGAACGTGCAAATTTTAATAACTGGCATTAATCATCACAAAAACGTCAAGTACTATCATCAATATGTTGAATTCTTATGGCAGGTATGGTTAAGAAATGAAATTCATCTCAAGTTTTGTGAAATAACTTATTATTTTCTTGATCAGAATCTACCCATAGACGATTCTTTGTCTGCTTTTGCGAAAGGTTATGAAGATTATTTGCAGTGTCCGTTACAGGTATAGATCGTGTAAATTGAAATGTATTAAATATCTTAATTATAAAATGAATTTTATTAGCCCCTTATGGACAATTTGGAAGCACAAACGTACGAGATATTTGAAAAAGACCCAATAAAGTATTCGGAATACCAAAAGGTAAATTTTATTTTAATTTTAAATTCTTGTACAGCAGTAAAAACATTTTTCTTTTATTTAGGCTATTTATCAAGCCATAATGGATAAAATTAGTGAGGAGGAAAAGGAAACAAAAGAAATGTAATTTGTTTTATTTTATTCAGTGCATAGTTTTATCATTTAACGTAATAAATTTTTTTTTTTTAGTGTGCTGATGGTTGTTGGTGCCGGTAGAGGGCCGTTAGTGAGATCTGCTTTAGCTACAGCTCAGAAAGCTGGTAGAAAGGTTAAAATTTACGCTGTAGAAAAGAATCCAAATGCTATAGTAACGTAAGTCTATTTTTCTAATAGTCAAATTTACGTAATTTAATAATTGCAAATTTCCTAATACTTGTAGATTGCTTGCGCAAAAAGACGAAATGTGGGGCGATAGTGTAACGGTGGTTTCGTGCGATATGCGTGAATGGGATACGACAGTAAAAGCTGACATCTTAGTTAGCGAATTGCTAGGCTCGTTTGGAGATAACGAATTGTCTCCGGAATGTCTCGACGGCGCTCAAAAATTTCTAAAAGGTAGTTACAATTAATTATTTTTTTTTCTGACATTGTTTTTAATTAAAGGAAACGTTCTCATTTTAGACGATGGCATTAACATTCCATGCTCTTATACTTCGTATTTGAGTCCTTTGCAATCATCGAAACTTTTTAACGAAGTTCGTGGAGCGAAAGATAAAGAGAAACACCATCTCGTAAGTACTGAAAACTTACGATTTTTGATTCATTGTTTGAAGTATGATTGCTTTTGTAGGTTCCATTTGAAACGCCTTACGTAGTTCACCTTCATAACATTTTACAGTTGGCGGAACCTCAATCTTTATTTACTTTTAATCATCCTAACAAAGGTAAAAGAGCATTTGTTTGAAATTTTTAACTTTTTTAACTTACAAATTTTATTTTTTTACGTAGATCCAGTTAAAGATAATCGTAGATACAAAAAGCTAACATTTAACATAACGCAGGACGCAGTTTTACACGGTCTTGCTGGTTATTTCGAAGCGCAACTCTACAAAGACGTTTTTCTCAGTATGAAATAGAATTTTAGACTTTTAAATCAATGATAATAATTTAATTATAAATAAATTCGCAGGTATTGTTCCTAAAACACATTCACCAGGGATGTTTAGTTGGTTCCCGATTATGTTTCCGATAAAGGTATAAAATTAGTCATACTTAATTTATTTTTAAACTACATTATTATTTTTATTTTTTTAGGATCCAGTTCCATTAACCAAAGGATGCGAACTCGAAGTTCATTTTTGGCGTTGTGCGAATAAGAGAAGCGTTTGGTACGAGTGGTTGATCAGCAAACCTCAAACTCTTCCCGTCCACAATCCGAATGGGCGTTCTTATACCATCGGCTTGTGATGAGTGACTGTTATTATGTTTTAATTTCAATTTTACAAGTAAATATTATTATTGAAACTACACACTGTAAGCAATTTAATGCGTTTCTACATTACGCAAATACAAAATTTATTATTTTAAAGCCGTTTGCAATACTTAAAATCTGGACATAATTAGATTGCCGAGTGAAATCTGCCACATTAAATTGAATTTGGTTTTATTCTTGTTTAATTGCCTTCACATCGTTTGTTTATTGTAAAAATAATTTTATTTCCCTGCTTTAATTTTTGATAGCCCTAGCAATGAGCAAAACTGTTTTCCCAAGTTATTTATATTTGTAAGGATTTACTTTCAAAAATACAGTCAGATAGGTTTTTATTTTAAACGATGTCCAACGATAAGTAGCAGATTATAAATACTTTGTAACTTAACTAATATCGTAAATATGTTTAACCGGACGAGTATAGGAATTAAAGTAGACAGCGCGCGAATTCCGTAAGTGGGAAGAATTAGATATGCCAAACAACAACAACTAAATAATATTTTAAACATTTTTATAATTTAGTGGCTTTGTTTCTTTTGTGATTGTTTTGTTTCGTGTGAAGTTTTTGCGCGCTTCTTTTTTTCGTACTGAATTTCCGATTCGAGCGCGATTTTTTTCGAATCGTTAGCCCTGTCCTTTTTGTTAAAGTATAACGCTTATTTTAATTTTGTTGAAACCCAGCAGAAACGGGGGCAAAATCGACAGAAACCTGAAGAGATGTAGATCAGCTGGCGTTATTTCTGACTTAAATGAATGATGTAGGTACAGTTTTGTTCACACAACAATCGAGTGTAAATAACCAAACGTTTTCGGACATCGAAAATAATGCCATTTCGAAATTCCAAATTATTGTTATATGTTGGTTTTTAATTGTAGACATTTTCAACATGATTCTTTCCGAATAATATAATAATAATAAATTTAAAAAATAAATTCTAAATTTTTAGTTTCTAGTCCAGCTAACTAAAGAATACCAAATTGAAGTTAACTTTTGGTGTTGCGTTCGGTCGCACAAATTCTTTTAGTCTATAATCTAAATCTAGATTATGTAATAAAATAATTGAAAATTAACTTTAATTTCAATTTTACAAATAAATACTATTAATGTCAGACTCTGTAATCAGGTAAACTCCTTTCCACATTGCACTTTTTCAAATGAAATGTTTTCTAAACGCAATCGAATGTAATTTGGAAGCCAGCCAAGTGATTGACACACCAGTTTCTTTCTATCGGGTGGAGTCTTTAGCATTGATAACTTGTTTGCAAATTGAATAATTTTTTTCATTGAACTTTTTTTCAATAATATTGCATAATAACATTATTACCCAGTACCTGCAATGGGCAAACTGGCAGTTGACAGTTTTTATTTTTTCATTGAATCGTGGAAATTACAATATGACTTGCTAGATTTGTACAAGCACAGGTGAATTTCTCTAAAATTACACTTCCACCTACAGTACAATTAGCAATAATGCAATTTGGTTGGTAGTTTATAAAAATACAAATTTTTGGTTTTGCTTTTCCCATTTTTTTTCTAAGATAGTAGAAAGAATTTTAAATAATTACATAATAAATAGTGTACGACTACACTAACAATATTAGTGTCATTGCGGTTGCAAGACACGGCTCTTGTCCTCGCTTGAAAGCCACAAAATATTTTTTGTCGAAATAAAAAATTTTGCTTAAAATACTTGGAAATGACTTGAAATGACTTCATTAATAGAATTGTGGCATTTTTGAAATTTAATTTGAGGACAAAATAGGTGCGCAAAACGTGCTCACGCCTTATTTTTGCTTTGCAATGGCAAGTAAAGTTTGAATTCTGCTGGAAGCTCATCCTCTGAATACAAGCGGTCTGAGAAATACACTCTTCTGATGCGGCAGTTGGCGTGAATCTAAATTACCGTAGGACAAAATTATTTCCTCTTTTTTCTATTATTGTTAAGTCGTTTATAGTCACCTGAACGCGTAACGTCTCAACGTAATTGGTTCCGTAAGCTCGCCTCGTAAAATCTGCCAAATTAAACTGAATTTGGTTCCATCCTTCGTCTAATCGCATTGGCATCGTGCAAATGAACGGCTTCACTCGCGTTGTACTCTGGTAGTTGCTTGCTCGGAATCTTCGCCTCACGTTCTTGTCGTCCAAAACCTAAGAGAACATTCTTTTGAGTACTTTTATTTTTATTATTTAAAAAAATAATAATACCTGAACTTCGAAAGTGAAATACTTTTTCAGGTTCTTAATGATCATCACTAAGAATGGAAGTTTAATTCCCAGGGTTTTCTTCGGGTCAGCCGGGCATGTAATGTAAGTAGTGCTAAACAAATAAATAAATAAAAAATTACAACTTTTTTTTTTTTATCCACAGATTTTATCTCGAGCACCTCTTACCTCACGTTAGTTCCAACAATTTCCAACACGAGTGACTGAATGTCATTATCAGTAATTCTTTTAATGTGCCCATTTCGTACCTTGAAGAAAAATCAACAACAAGACATTAAACTTTCTGATCTTTGACCTCAAAATAATTTATTTTTTAATTTCTCTTGAAGAATGAGAAGAAAAAAATCATTTAATTCATTTGAGTAAATTGGATGTGTCTGAAGGTTTGTTTTGTATTACTTTTTCATCTCCATGGCATTCAGACTTGATCAATCACTAATCAGGGGCATTTAATGCTACTGCTATAGCAACTGTTCCCTGGACAACAATCACAGACTGCACAACTTTGCCTAACTACAACATACGAATGAATCCCCCACCTAACCTGTTTGTCCGATGCCCGGGGTTTGTCATAACAATTGATTAACCGCACAACCTCGGAAATATATCAATATTCGTCACACCAATAAAAAAAAAACCAACTTCTGCATGAAATCAAAATCGAATTTTAACGATTTTCCCCTTCTTCGACACTAATTAAACTAATTTCAAAGTGCGCCAACTCGAAAAGTTCACCTTCTTTTATAACGAGGGAGGATTTAAACAGCTTCTAGTTCCTTATTTCACTTAATCACTTTGTTAAAATTAATAGATAAAGTTATAAATCCATATATAATACCCCCATTATCGCTGACATTAATTTGGATGCAGTAGTCTGCAATAATCGCCATGGTTACAAGTGCAAAACATCAGTCAAGAAGCGCTTCCTTAATCAAAGGCCGCCCAAACTTGCACTGGTCAGCGCAAACTTTTTATGTAAATAAGTTATTTAGAGTCGGCAATGAACTTGTAGATCAAAGGAAAAATTTAAAAAACATAAATATCTCAAGAATAGAAGCATATGTATCGAAAGTCAAACGACCTCGGGTTGTTGACATGGAGAAATCTTTAGGAGACTAATGTTCTATCCTCACAACAAACTCCATAACAACCGTTGACCACCCAACCTAGCATCCATAAACACATTAACTTGAGTGGTTCCTTTGGTGAATAATAGAATTTGTAAAAATAGAGAACTAAATTAAAAAAAAAAAAAAAATTAATTTTAAAAACGTAAATGTCAACAAGACCACTTTGTTTTTGTTTCCCATCTAACTTTTGTGGGTGGTCAAAAATGTGCGAGGTACGGTACGGTATTTTCTAACTATTTAACATGCGTTTATATTACCTTTTTATCCCACAGCTGAAGAGGTTTGCTACCTATGCTATATAAAATGGAAAGGAAGCCGCTCTGAAAAGTGTTTTTAAACATGTTGCCGATCGGCAATTTTGAAGTTGCGAATTTTCAGGTGTGCACACGTTTCCGCGTACCGGACCCTAATTGATAGAACCAGACAAATGCTCAGACCCTACTTGTACTACACGCGCGTTGCCATGGCGTGAAGTTTGTTTTCATAGTTTACTGGTCGTTTCGTATCTCGCGAAAATAATTAACTAATTT